>JAXGGA010015577.1:0-28814 GCA_038373865.1 Uloborus plumipes
GTTGTGATGCAAAACTGTGTGCTAATCCCTTTAACAGTTCAAAGTAACCTTAACTGATAAATTGATTACTGTGAATAAAGTTCCAGTATCAAAATACTTTTCATACACTGCAAAAAAAACCTGTTACTTATACAGTATAATACTGGCAGCATAGGTTCCAGCTTAAATCTTCAAAATGCACAGTAATAAACTGTAAAATTAGCTATTTTACAGTTTATTCCTGTAAAGCAGCAATGTTACAGTTTATTAACACAAAATTAGCTGTATTATACTGTAAAACCAACAGTATAATACTGGTAACAGAGGTTCCAGTTTAAAGGTGTAAAATGCACAGTAATATACTGTAAAATTAGCAAGTTTACAGTTTAATACTGTAAAGCAGCAATTTTAGTTTATTAGTGTAAAATTATCAATTTTACAGTTTATTAGTGTAAAATTAGTAGTTTTCAGTCCTTATTATAAAATTCGCTATATTATACTGTAAAAATAACATCTATTTTTTTTACAGTGTAGTTTATTATGTTGGAATGTGCATTTAAAAGTTCGATGTTTCAGAACATCGACGCGTTAAAACATCGATGTTTTTGTATCGATGTATCGATGCCATCGATGTTTTAATTATGCACAGCGATGTTTTGAAGCATTGATGTTTTCTCATCGATGTTACACCACTATACTAGACAGCAACTTAAGTTGACACTGAACGTCACTACGGGCGGAGCCAATAAGAGCTCACAAGCAGTTAGCGATCTCCTCTAATTCGCCAAATAGGCTGTGACGTTTTATCTAGCTCGTTTTTCATAGGCTAACGTCACGCTGACGTCACGATGTTGTTGTCAAGAAACCTTGCAGTGTAATAGCCTGATCAGATGAAAGAAGCAAGGGCAAGTAGTTTTTTCTGCAGTAGCACTCTATTAGCAGAGAAACAACTTCTACAGAGTTCATTTGTTCATTGAGAAAATTCATACAATGAGCTACTAAGCGACTAAGTTGGTTGTTAAGTCGGTGAATTTGCGAGTTTTGTTGACAAATGAATCACTTTTTGTCAAAAAGGAGTAAGTCAACACTCGGCGTAAGTTGATTGACTTACTTCCTTTTAAGCAAAAACTGATTCGAGTTTGGTGACGAGGTTTTGACAATAATCCATACAAAAGACCTAAAAAGGTACACTGTAAAAAAATGAATGTCGTTTTTGCAGTATTATGCAGCTAGTTTTATAGTAATGAACTGTAAAAATTGCTAATTTTACAATAATAAACTGTAAAAATTGTTAATTTTTCAGTTTGTGACCGTAAATTTTACAGTTTTAAACTGGAACCTCTGCTATCAGTGTTGTAGTGTTGTTTTTGGAGTATAACACTGCTAAATGTTACGGCAATAAACTGTAAAATTTCTTACTTTACAGTAAGAAACTGTAAAATTACTTGTTTTAAAAATAAATGGCAAAATTGGGTTAATTTTGAACATCGATGTTTTTGCATCGATGTCGCGCCATAGGTCAGAGGAAGTTAACGAAGCAAGGACAAGTGGTTTTTCCTGCATTAGCACTCTATGAGCAGAGAAACAACTTCTACACTGCAAAAAATGAATGTTGTTTTACAGTATAATACAGCTAATTTTATAGTAATAAACTGTAAAAAATGCTAATTTTACAGTAATAAACTTTGAAATTGCTAGCTTTACAGTACTAAACCGTAAAATTGCTAATTTTACAGTAATAAATTTTTAAATTGCTAATTTTACAGTAATAAACTGTAAAATTGCTAGTTTACAGTAATAAACTAAAATTGGTAACTTTACAGTACTAAACCGTAAATTGCTAATTTTACAGTAATAAACTGTAAAATTGCTAACTTTACAGTACTAAACCGTAAATTGCTAATTTTACAGTAATAAACTGTAAAATTGCTAACTTTACAGTACTAAACCGTAAATTGCTAATTTTACAGTAATAAACTTTAAAATTGCTAGCTTTACAGTACTAAACCGTAAAATTGCTAATTTTACTGTAATAAACTTTAAAATTGCTAATTTTACAGTAATAAACTTTAAAATTGCTAACTTTACAGTACTAAACCGTAAAATTGTTAATTTTACAGTAATAAACTTTAAAATTGCTAACTTTACAGAACTAAACCGCAAAATTGCTAATTTTACAGTAATAAACTGTAAAATTGTTAATTTCATAGTTTATGACCGAAAATTTTACAGTTTTAAACTGGAACCTCTGCTACCAGTGTTATACTGTTGTTTTTACAGTATAACACTGCTAAATGTTACGGCAATAAACTGTAAAATTTCTTACTTTACAGTAAGAAACTGTAAAATTGCTTGTTTTACAGTTGATTATTGTCCATTTTACTGTTTTAAATTGGAACTTCGGCTGCTAGAATTATACTGTAAAAACAGCAGCCCATTTCTTGCAGTATACAGAGTTCATTTGTTCAATGAGAAAAAACATATACTGAGCTTAGCGACAAAGCTGGTTGTCAGTTTGGTGAAACAAAGCTTTTTTTGACAATTGACTAGTTTTTTGTCGCTAAAAAGGAGTAGGTCAACGCTCGGCCAAATGTTGGCTTTCTTCGCTTTAAACAAAAACTGATTCAAATTTGGTGACGAAGTTTTCGCAATGATCCATTCAAAAGACCTGAAGATACGTACGTCTGTTCGAAGAATAGGTGAATATTTAGTTGCTGAAAAACAGCGATTCAGAGTTTTAGTTCAGAAAAAAACTTCGCGATTTTTTTACTTACAACACACACACACACAAAAAAAAAAAAACTCGAATTACATCTTATCAAGAAAATATCAAAGTTTAAAATGGGCTCAAAATAGTGTTGTTCAAACCAATGTTACTGTGAACGGCATTGTAACTGCGTTTTTCTGAAAAAAATCTTCAGCTTGAAAAATATTGAATTCTATTTCTGTAATTTTTGTATCTACAGCCCCTTTTAAATATTAGAAACTATAAAAGCAGTTTTAAATCTGTTGGTTCGAAAATAATGTGGGTAACATACTCCATCCATATTTATACATCCGTAAGTTATAAGTTCCTTAAAATTACTGATTTTGCAGTTCTTTAAATCTGAAACCAAAATAATAAAACGGTGAAACGTCTCTGCTGCTTGAAAGACTGTCACGGAGGGAAAACAAAACGCTCTTTTCATGGGCCATTATTCTTCATCGCAACTCATTGAAAATGCGTTCATTTATTTTCATTACTCAAGATTGTTTTGAAGCAACTTTAATCTTTATAGCGAGAGTGATTTATGTGCTAAACATACCGACCTTTCCGACCATGATAGGTGTTGTGTATTAACGTGGAAGCACTTTAATTTTAGGCGTCATTGTTAAATGAATAAATAAGGAACTTACATTGCAATAGAGCCGCTATATAGACGGGCCGACGCATCAAGATTAAGTTTCACCACTTTGGATCCAATTCCTTAACTTTTACTTTCAAATTTTCATTGTTGCGGAGTAGGGTTACCAGAAAAAAGTTTTGGCACATTGCTAAGCTTTGCCAAGTCCACGTGCCGCTAATAATTGATCACAGTGAAAAATTACCAAAACGCGATTACTGGCCAGAAAAGACAACCACTCAAACACACAAACACGCGCTGGATCCAAAGTGGTGAAACTTAAATCTTGATGCGCCAGCTCGTCTATATAGGGGTCTTACATTGCAACAAATGAACTGTTGTTTTTTACAGTATAATACTGGAGAAAGAGGTTCCAGTTTAAAATGCACAGTAATAAACTCTTATTTCCAATGCATGAAATACTCTACAAGCTTGGGAGTCGTCACTGATGTTGGCAAATGAACGGTCAATGGCTCCAATAAGTTTTGCTTCATTAAGCTTCTTAAAGCCGCTAAACATCGTTTACAATGAAAGCAATGAAAGGAGCTAGTAACTATCTCAAGTATTTAAAGGGATTTTCTGTGTCTGAAGTTAAAGCATTTGGGATTACTCTGAGAGATGATGTTGGCATCAAGGTGCTTTTCTCGTCGCGTCATGGATAAACGTGAAGGAAGAAAAAATGCTATTGCAAACAGCTAAACTCTTTATGAAAATTGCTTTTATGTCTAGACCAATAGTTTCTTATCCTTTTTTGAACATCTCTCCTTCGTTGGGGGAAGGAAAATATGAAAAAAAAAAAGAAAAGAAACTGTAGCCTTTGCGCCTCTCGTTCTTGTATTTCGTGACTTAAAAGTCTACCGTATTTTTTTCTTTTCGACAAAAATTAGAAGTTATAGTCATTTTAATTGCATTTCAGGGCGTCATTTCGAATTTGTTCAGGGGAGGAGGCAAAGGGTATATACTCCATGTTTATTATACAAAAAAAAAAAAAAAAAAAAAACAGCAAAAACCACGACCACTCGTACGTAAATGCATTAGTTTCCCAAAGTCGGGGGGGGGGGGAGACTTATCCCACCCCTGAACCCCCAAATCACCGGTCAATTGCATTTTGTTGATGCGATGAATTGAATATGTTTTTTGATTAGAATATATTGAATACAAGATACTATTATTATTATTTTTTTTTAAATTGTTTTGTACAACTGTGACTACTATTGATTAATACTTTCGTTTAACCCATTTATGCCCAAGTTTTTTTTAACATTTTTTTTTCAATTTTTATCTGCTTAAAACTCTTACTTGGAATGTCAGCAACGACACTTCCAGAACAAATTAGCTTTTCAAATTTTCTTTGAAACAATAAATCGTTACTCATCAATAAATGGCGGGGGGGGGGGGGGTGTTCGCTTGAAGTTCTCTTTGCGTTTCCCTGCTAAAAATGACACGTAGAGATCAATAAAAAAAATTGTACGTGGAAATGGCCAACGGATATCAATAGAGCTAAATCAGTAGAGGTCTACTGATATCAGTTGAACAAGATGCTGTGGATCTCTATTGATATTCATAGATTCTACGGTTTTGTTCCACAGATATCACTAGAAGATGCTATGGATCTCTATTGATATCCATAGATTCTACGGTTTTGTTCTACTGATATCACTAGAAGATGCTACGGATCTCTATTGATATCCATAGATTCTACGTTTTTGTTCTACTGATATCACTAGACCTCTACTGATTTAGCTCTATTGATATCCGTTGGCCATTTCCCCGCACAATTTTTTTAATTCTATGATGCTATGGATCTTTATTGATATCCATAGATCCAACGTTTTTGCTCTATTGATATCACTTAAAGATGCTATGGATCTTGTTTTGATCTTTACTGATATCACTAGGTCTCTACTGATTTAACAGTATTGATATACGTAATCCATTTCCCCATACAATTTCTTTTTATTGATCTCTACGTGTCATTTTTACTAGGGATAGAACTACTCGAACAAGGTGGTGTGTCATTGCACAAGTGGTGTGCAAAATATCCAGCTGAACAAAACTGCTATATACAGTTTATAATAGCATTAATTAGCCACAGCATAAAAATTTTGTACATATCAGGGCATAACACTACATTGAAGTCTCAAATTTTAATGAATATGCATCGAGACTCATTATGCATCACATGGAGATTTTTATTATTTATTTATTTATTTAATTATTTAAAGTATTGCGCACTGCATTAAAATCCAATTACAGTGGCAAGTATAACAAGAACAAATAAAACATATAGACTAAGAACAATTAAAAGGCATGTTAAAAATATCTGAGACACGACAAGGAGTTAAAATTTTGTAAAAATTTAAAATACAACAAACGAATTAAAACAAAATACACATTTAAAATACTAAAACAAATAGACTTAAAATTATTAAAAGACATATTAAAAATATCCAAAACGCGACGATGAGAGTTTAAAAGTTTGTAAAATTTAAAAAGGCAAATATTATCAACATAATTAAACTTTGTAAAAATATTTTTAAAACACAGATGACTCCTAAGAGTTCTATTTGGAACAGCAAAATGAATGGAATTAATAATATCTGAGCACTCCGTTAGATTGTTAAGTGCTTTATAAAAAAAAAAAAAAACACAAAAGTTCACGGCGTGACTTAAGGTCTGGAACATGATAAATATTGCAAATATTAGAGTATGAATACGTCAAAAAGTTATGGTTATGGGTTCTGTAGCACAAATAAAAAATAAATTTGGATTGAATTTGCTCAATAATTTTAATTTTGTTATTGTAGTAGGGATCCCAAGTAAGACTATAATAGTACTCCAGTTTGGAGCGGCACAAGGCAAAAATAAGGTGTTTTAATTGCTTGCTCATTAGAAAAATCTTTAGTCATTCGTTTAAGAAAATCAAGAACCCTATAAGCATTAGAAACGATGTTGTTAACGTGTAGTGTAAAATCAAGCTTAGTACTAAAAGTGACCCCCGGATCCTTAATAAAGTCAAGACGCGACAAACACTGTTTATCAATTTTATAAGAATGAATGAATGGCTCAGATCAACGACTATAACTCATAACATTGCATTTACTAATATTCAAAAAAATCTTATGCTGAATGCACCACTGGTGCAAATTATCCAAATCAATTTGTAAAAGAGTAACATCTGCGGTAGTACGAATGCCTCTGAAAAGTTTCAAATCATCGGCAAAAGAAGGTAATCACAATGTTGAAAAGTATTACATATATCGTTAATTGATAAAACAAAAAGCGAAGGTCCTAAATTAGAGCCTTGCGGCACGCCAGAAGTATTAGTAAAATCATCAGAAATAGCACCAATAATATAAACACATAACATACGACAACTTAAATATGAAAAAAACCAGTCAGTAAGATTAATGTGAAAGCCAATGTAGTTCAATTTCCGCAAAAGAATACCGAAGTCAACCACATCAAACGCTTTTTCAACATCAAGTTGACCACCACTTTCAAATGAAGAAATTATTTTATTAGTTAAACAAAACAAATTGGTACTCGTAGAATGTTTGGGGAAAAAACATGCTGAGCAAGTGAAATTAAATTTTTTACTTGATAAAAGAGCTTTTTATACATAATTGTTTCAAAAACTTTAGAAAAAGGGCTCAAAATAGCAATAGGGCGATAATTTCTGCAATCATTTTTATTCGCTAAGCACATTGGGATCGTCGCTTCTTAAAGCCAAATTGCGAACTTTTTTCTCATGCTTTATCAACCTCTTGGTTTTAGTAGAGTACCAGAAAAGAAATTTTCTGTTATTAATTTTCATGGAAATGGTTTTACTAAAAACATTGAATAAAATATTATAAAACCCACAGACTACCAAATTAACATCATTAAAAGTACTTAAAAAGTTCCAGTCAATTTCAGAAAACATACAAAACATTTGTAAAAAATCAGCTCTATTACACTGAAGTGACAAAAGTCATGGGATACCTCTTAATATCGTGTCGGCCCTCCTTTTGCCCGGCGAAGTGCAACAACTCGACGTGGCATGGACTCAACAAGTCGTTGGAAGTCTTCTGCAGGAATATTGAGCCATGCTGTCTCGATAGACGTCCATAATTGTGAAAGCGTTGATGGGGCAGGATTTTGGGCACGAACAGACCTCTCGATGGTGTCCCATAAATGCTCAATGGGATTCATGTCGGGCGATCTAGGTGGCCAAATCATTCGTTGGAATTGTCCAGAATTTTCTTCAAACCAATTGCGAACAGTTGTGGCCCGGTGACATGGCGCATTGTCATCCATAAAAATCCCATCGTTGTTTGGGTACATGAAGTCCATGAATGGCTGCAAGTGATCTCCAAGTAGCTGCACATAAGCATTTCCAGTCAATGTTCGGTCCAGTCGCGCTAGAGGACCAAGTCCATGCCATGAAAAAACAGCCCACACCATTACGGAGCCACCACCAGCTTGAACAGTGCCTTGCTGACAGTTTGGGTCCATGGCTTCGTGGGGTCTGCGCCACACTCGAACCCTACCATCGGCTCTTACCAGCTGAAATCGTGACTCATCGGACCAGGCCACGGTTTTCCATTCATCTAGGGACCAACCGATATGCTCACGTGCCCACGAGAGTCGCTGCAAGCGATGTCGTTCTGTCAGTAAAGGCACTCGAGTCGGTCTTCTGCTGGAATAGCCCAAGAAATCCAAATTTCTCCGCACAGTTCTAGCAGACACGTCCATTGTACGTCCCACATTGATTTCTACGGTGATTTGACGCAGTGTTGCTTGTCTGTTAGAATTTACGACTCTTTGCAGACGTCGCCGGTCTCGATCTTTAAGTGCAGGCGGTCGACCACTGCGCTGTCCATGGTGGGATGTTATGCCTGAAATTTCATACTCTCGGCACACTCTTGACACAGTGGATCTGGGAATGTTGAATTCTCTAACGATTTCCGAAATGGCATGACCCATGCGTCTAGCTCCAACTAACATTCCGCGTTCAAAGTCTGTTAATTCACGTCGTGCGGTCATCATCACGTTAAAACCTCTTCACATGAATAACTTGAACAGAAATGAAAGCTCTGTAAAAGCACTGCGTATTTATACCTGTTCTATGCGATGCTACTGCCATCTGAAAATTTGCATATTGCTATCCCATGACTTTTGTCACTTCAGTGTAAAGTCATAACTAGTATTTTTAGCACATTTTCTATAACGCTCAAGCATAAATTTAACATCAATTACAAGAGCAGGATGATGCAGATCTTCTGAGACAAGAGGAATAGCACAACGATCAACAGAAATATCACAATACTGAATATTAGATAAAATTAAGTCTAAGTATTTGTTATTATAATTGAGAACATTATTAAATTGTTTAAGGTCATACAGATTCATAAAATTAAATAAACTTCTTCCAGAAGAATCCATGATATGAACATTGTCAACATCACCAATATTAGGCAGGTTAAAATCACCACATATAAAAATATTATCGGAAGAAATAAAACGATCAAAACAGTCAAAAAACTTGAGATATTTATCACTGTTGAAACCAGGTGAACAATAAATAACACACAACAACATTTTACGGGAGAACCTTAGATTAACTGAAATCTACAAAGACTCAAGGTCTAGGTACGGCATATCAATACGAATAGCAGAAAAAGTTCTTGACAACAATCACTACACCACCTCCACACTTACAGCCATTGGCAACAAAATCACGATCCCTCCTAAAAGCAGTATATCTATTGTCAAATAAATCATTTGAGTCAATATCATTGCAAAGCCAAGTCTCAGTGAGGCAAATTATATCAAAATTATTTGATGAAACCGAACTATAGAAATCAGGAATTTTCGTTCTCAGGCCGCGGACGTTTTGGTAGTAAATATGAAGTCATTTCTCAGTATCGTTATTAGGGGTCAGAATCCCACAACTAGCAATCTCGTCCTGTATCACACGATCGCTTCGTAAACGACCAAAGAATTCGGTAACAAGGGATCCTTCAGGCCACACTGTTGGATTCATTAAGCTAGAAAAATCGTTTTCACATACCTCAATGTGAAAAGAAGAGTAAGTGTTATACCTGGTTGCTAATTTTTTGCATTGCACGTAATCAAGTTTCAGAGGTGTTAAAAAAATCGAGCACTTGCTTAGCTGTCGAATCCGGACTTAGATGTATGGAAAAGACCCTCAAAATGATGATTCTTAGATTAAAGACAAACTTATTTATGGAACTTCAAATGCTCCATTTTTCACAATGCGAACAATGTACAATTTACACATGAAGAGGCCATTTTTTTGTATCCAGTTTAAAGAATAAAAATGGGTTTTTCTTTAATTATCTTTTTTAAATAATATCTTTGAAATGAATGGCTGAACCATATCTGTGATGATTTGAAAGAAAACTATTGATTTTTTTTCAAACATAAAGGGAAAAAAATGACTGGCATAATCTATGAATCTGTAATATCAGATTTTAAAAAGTCAGAAATTTTATCAGTTAAAATTTCAGTCGAAATTAATTATTTTAAAATTACAGTTATCTTTATTTACAAAGTTTAAAATCAGGTTAAAAAGGTTAAAATCTCCTTTTTTTTTAATTATTAATATTAATAACCTTCCCAGCTCACTAATTTTACCGAGACTTACTACTTAAGTTTAAACTTAATGATTTCATTTCTACAGATATCAATTGGAATTAGTATACTACCTATCGGATTTATATTGATGTCAATCTTTAAGTGATATCCATTGGGATCAGTATCCTACTGACCAAGATTTCTATTGTTATCTATAAAGCTTCTATTGATATCCATTGAAATGCTTTCCTACTGACCAAATTTCTATTGATGTCTATAGGGCTTCTATTGATATCCATTGGGATGCTTTCCTACTGATCAAATTTCTATTGATGTCTATAGGGCTTCTACGGATATCCATTGAGGATATGATCAATAGGCTACAGGTATCAATAGCTTCTATCGATTCCAATAGAGACATCTATAGAAATCAATTCATATCAATAGAACTCTACCGATATCAATAGATTTTTCTATTGATCTCTACGTGTCATTTTTAGCAGGGTTTGACCGCAGAACTGCTGTGACGAATCTTACAGATCAAGTTAAGATTTCAAATAATTTTTCCTGCGGGAGAATCGAGGGGACACAAGCTACGTCAAGGCTTCACTAGATAGCGTTTTATACAGGCTGTTTCATTTGATCAAAATCCTTGGGATAAAAACGGATAGATGTCGTCTAGCGACATCTATCGAATTTTGTGGTAACTAACATTATATACAAATCAGATTATAAAAGACAAAATTAAAATTTAATTTGTTGGCGACAATTTTACAATTTGGCATTCAATTCTATTTTATTATATTTTAACGTCATTTAATAGCTTGTTCGATTTGCTGGTTTATTCTGCATTTTAACGGCTTGTTTTAATTAGTTAGCGAATTATTTTTCATTTTAATTGATTCTAATTATAATTAAACTATGAAACGACACTGGCACCGCAGAGCGATAAATGGCGATTTGGAACGATAGTTCCATCAAAACTTTTGATGAGTTTAGATTGTCAAATTAATTTATTTGGCGATTTTTTTACATTTTAATGGACATTTTGGAATGACTATGGCACTAATATCTTGAAAAGCACATCAAGAATTTGTTCTCCGTAAAGCTTTTGAGAATATTTCAATAACCGAGATCTTTGGTAGTATGTACGTTTCAGTTATAGGTACGTTTTTTAACTTGGCGATGTATTTTCTTACCACCTAAGCGAAGATTAAAATTTTAAGCTTGCATCGTCTTCATGGTTGCTTCTTTTCTCTTACTTTGCATTTTAATTAAATTTCAATGATAATAATGGCTCGATATATTTATTAAACTTATTATGTTACATGCTAATGGAGCTTTTAAAGTTGATTTGGCGAGTTTTTTAACAAGAATTCTCACATTATTTCGCAGCTTTTTTTTCAGTTGGCCCATTATTTTACTTTCAAGTATTAAACGTATGTGTGAAATTAGAAACAAAAAAGGGAAGATTTCGGTGATTGGAAGTCTGGTTATCTTTCCCTATTGGCGTTAAATCTTTGTGTCCAATTTATGAGCGAGGGAAAATAGAAATTAAAGAGCAACAAAATAAAGTAATTATCGCCAAAAATTTGGCAATCACACCAGATTCCCAATTATCGAAATATTATCAATGTGTGAAATTTAACATAAAAAGAACATTACCTTTTAATGTTGTGTAAATGAAAAAAAAATTTACATTTGGTCGTCGTAATATTGTAGTTTTGTTTATTTTTTTCGTACTTGTATTGCTCTTTAGTACTAAGCGATTATATATGCTCATTTCGTTGTTACTAAAGAAATTAATATGTTTTGTTGTCAATCGTCTTTCCGTTGAACACCAATCGCTTCATTGCAGGGCATTCATTCTGGGGCATCAAAAGGAAATGTCTCTGCGAATAGATTCGCCATTTATCGCTCTGATGGGTCAACGCTATCAAAATGAACATCTGAGCTTTTGCGTAGCAATTAAGATCGTGTGAGCAACAATAATGAAACTAAATAGTAAATAGAACTATCTTATTTCATTGCTACATTTTTATTTATCGGCTGCGAGTTTAAGCGTATATTTTATTAATGCAGAGATGTCAAAATTGAACGCCATTGCTATATGTTGCTAATTCGAAGAAAGTAAACAATGAATGAATGTCGTATGACTGAATCATGAGTTGCGTCCAACTTTACCTGAAAAGGGAATTTATTTCCCCTAAAAAGCAGTACTAATAAGGCCTTCGGCATCAATTCACTCTGTACTCCACTTCAGTAAACTATATCAATATTTTTTTACCCTAAAAGATCGGATGAACATCACTTTTTACAGCAGAAACAACGTGCTAATAAATGTAAACAAACATTTGGATGGTCCTCGTTCAGCGCTCTCTAGCGGGCAAATCTTTACCATTGATGTTTTGAGTAATGAAGCAGCCTGTATAAAACGCTATCTAGTGAAGCCTTGGCTACGTCTGTAGTTCTGCGGGCCTTATCATTTTGACCGCAAATTAGTTATTCAGATTGTATTTAAAACAATTTTCCGGTGAGAGAATCGCAGGGCAAAGCTTTGTTTAAAGTTCTGCAGCATTTCACATATAGCCGCAGAGTTGCACTTACGGAACTCGCAGTGAAAATTATTTATTCAAATGATGTTTAAAACAATTTTTTCGCGTAAGAGAAACGCGAGGTGGAGGGGGAGGGGAGTCTCCTTTCAAGTTTTTCGGGATTTCACATTTTGGCCGCAGAATTCCTGACGGAGCTTGAAGTAAAAATAGTCATTCAAATTATTTTAAAACAATTTTTCCGCTTGAGAGAATCGCGGGGACGAAGTAATTATATTTGAAACAATTAACTTCAGGCTAAAATGAGGAAAATAGGTGTAATCCAAGCCCCCCCCCCCCCCCCAATCGGAAAAATGTTTTTTAACATTTGTTCTGCGATCTGGAAATTAGTTAACGTCCCAATGCCGAGCTTGAAATTTTTGAACTTGAGTTTTTTGAACTGAATTTCTGAACCAATGATGAAGTATATATATAGTAAGCATTAATAACATAATTATAAATATATTTATCAAACTAAAGCGTTTAAAATATGAATTAATGAAAATAAAGCAAGAAGTATTTGCAAACTTATGAAATCTTTCTAATTCAAACTCTTCATAGAAAAATGAAACAAATTTAAAAAATAATTATTATCTTTACCATGGTATTAAAAAATTAAGTGATTTGGTTGGATTTTTGGCATAAAAGCCTTAATAGGCTATACACTGAGCCAAACAATTGTTTAAAAGAAAAGTTGTCAAAAAAGAAAATGTTTGAAGAAAGAACCTGTAGAATTAAGAAAATTTTTGCTGAAATCAACACATGGATGAAGTTTTAAATTTTGAATAGTAAAAAACAGAAAGCCAAACTGCTAAGAAGGAAGAATTTCCCTAACAAGTCTTTCAAAGAAGGATGAAAATGACTAAAGAATCTGAAACGAATATGATTGAAATTTGGACAATTGCGAGGCAATCTCCATTGTATATGCAATTCTGTCTGATTGACGTTACGTGTACATATAAGAGCAAAACAGATGTCTATGAGTAAATCTGGTGTGGCCCAAAGAAAGAGGTATTACAACTTCTTTTCTGGTGATCTTTGATGACTTGAAACATTCGTCGAAGGCTGACAATAGTGCAAATAATTTCGCGACTCTCTCTATTTTTTCCAGTTCTTAAAACACACACACACACACACACACAAAGACAGCATGTAAGTACGCAAGCATATATGGGTCATTCCAACGAAAATGGTACAAATCATGTCCGAGACTTTAGAATTTTTTAAAATCAATATTAAAAACTCCCACCTATTAAGTGTATTTTTTATTGGTTCTCCATTTAATTTTGTGCCATCAAGTATCAATTGATTAGGTATAATCCATTTAGAAAGGATACAACAAAAATTATCTTTGTCAGAAGAAGGAGAAAATGACTTGTCCCAGCTTCAAATTGCTAGAATTTTCAATATGATTTAAAATTAAACTGAAATGTAAACCACTCCAAAAAACACTAAACATATGGATAGTATAACTGCCGTGATTAGCTTGCTTCATTGAATTATGTTGTCAACAACCAAGGTGAGCCTCATTCTTTTCTTATGGTGGTTAATTTGAGCTGTTGGATGTCCATTCTGTTACAGTCGATTTCATGATGTATATAGTATGTGTTTATTATATGTAAAATGAGAAAACACTTTTTAGTAACATTTTGACGGTAAATATATAATGTATAAATCTATCTTGCAGAACAATTTTGGGCAAATAATTTTGCGTCGCAGAACATCACTAAGTATTCTGCTTTGGGGGCCAAGAGTAACTGAAACTCTTCCATAACTTGCAATACACCGCCAACTCGATCATTTCGATCCATGGACAGCTGTTTCGAGCTTATTCTGCTCTCATCAGCATGGAATACGAAATTAGTCGAGTTGGAGGCAAAAATCCTCTTATATCGCAAAGAGAGCCAAAAAAAAAAAAAAAAAAACTGGTAGCTAATGTGAAATTCGAAATACCAGCGAGCGACCGCACTTAGTACGGTACAACTCGTAAATTTTTTTTAGGCAAAGCGCAAGGTATATAGCAGTAGGTAACAGTTTGTTACTTACTGTTCAGAGAGCAGTATAAGCTCGAAACAGCTGTCTATGGATCGAAATGGTCGAGTTGGTGGTGTATTGCATGTTCCTGCCTTAGCAGTTGCTTAGGGGCGGTTACTTACTGTTATATATCTTCCATAACTATTTCTTTTGCTGTTAAAAAAATGAGGACGAAAATATTTCGGACAAAAATTCCTCCCATTTATGGTCCTTCCGTTGTAAGAGACTTGTTTTTTTATTCTTCTCAGAACCATATAAATAACATTGTTTTTTCCGTTTCTAGAAAATAAATTTATTCGCTCGGAAATGGGGGAAAACATCCCATTTCCATTGAGGAGTTTAGATGCAAAGTGGCATTAGTAAGGAAAATGAAAACTTAGATATGGATGACTAATACAAATTAGGGATGCACCGATAAGCAAATTGGCCGATTACCGATTAATCCGTTGTTGATAATCTGCCGATTAATTGGCTGCGCCGATTAACCCATTAATGCCTAACATTTGTTTTCCTAAAGATAATATTCCATGTACACAGGGGCACTTCAAATTTTTATTGCTATAGGGGGAATTCTTTCTCTCCGAATTTTACCGAATAGGGAAGTTTTCGATTTTCTAATTTTATTTTTATATGATAGAACAACATACATGAACATCATCGGAGAAAAAAAAATTACGATACGACAAGTAGTTTTTTGTTTTAATGATTTTTAACCCATTAATGCCTGACTTTTTTTTTCCAAAGATATTTTGTATACTGGCTACAAACAGTGTTTAATGGACAGGAAAAATAAAAAAAAATATTATGTAAAAAATATTTTTTTTTATTAAGGAAAGAAAAATCGTCCCTTAAAAGTTACGATAGACGCCAGAGGGTACATACTTTTTTTACTAAAATTTTTTTCTGCCTACGATATAATATTTAAAAAGACATTTTATAAGAAAAAATAAAATCAGCAATTAACATAAACTGTGTAGCTGCGAATAACTTTGAAAACTTAGCTTTTTTTTGTCGAGATTGTGAACGATGTCATTTTTGATCTCCCCAAAAACAACAGTGTTGTAAAAAAAATCCCCCGCCAAGAAAACCTTAAATACTCAGCCTTAAAAAGTTATGATATCGAGTTTTCCCGCCAAGTTTGTGCCAAACTACAACTAACCTGTATGTATAGTTCTTTTAAATTGTTTTCAGTCCTGCCAGGCGGGAAGCTTTGTCTTGTGAGGTGGTTGCTTAATGAGTAAAAACTTCCCGTCTGGCAGGACTGAAAACAATTTAAAAGAACTATACATACAGGTTAGTTGTAGTTTGGCACAAACTTGGCGGGAAAACTCGATATCATAACTTTTTAAGGCTGAGTATTTAAGGTTTTCTTGGCGGGGGATTTTTTTTACAACACTGTTGTTTTTGGGGAGATATCACATGTTTTTGCATTAATATTATTTCTTTGCCTGTTTTTTTTTTTTTTTCTCTTCAAAATTTACTTTGCATGTTTTTTTTCCCTTCAACATTTTTCTTGGCGGTCCGACATCTGTGGTTTTCTTGGCGGTATGCATTTGGGGCAAAAGTTCAAGGATCTTCTTCAGTCTAGGATAAATTTGAAATCAATCACAATGTACCACCCGAACCGACGCAAAACAAAGCTAGTTGCTAACAATACTACTATTAAATTAAAAGTTAAAAAAAAAAAAAAAAAAAACCCAACCCTTACTGCCGATCTCATATTAAAATGAACTAAATTGAAGATCCCTTTTAAAAGCCTTATGCAATAAAATCAATTACAAATATTTTATTTGTTAACAAACAGAAACTGGCAACAGATGAAATTATAAATCATTGAGTTTTCTTTCCTCGTGGCCCAACAATGAAAACATAAATGCTCAGATGTTGAACAGAGCTAGTAGATAGAAATCGGACCAATTTTAAGCATTAATAACTCCGGGGTGCGATGACCCCGAGGGGTAAATTTTGGGAAAATGTCCTCAATGTCTCATCGAGAATATTCATACCAAAAATCAACACTAAAGACCCCCGGGGAGAAAAGATACGGAAAATAAAAACGAGGGGGGAGGGGGTGGGGGGTCGAAAAACCCCCTATGCCGAGCTTTGGGACAAAATAAACGTGGGTGCAAAAGCAGAGCTCAATCCGATTTACCGTTTGGTCTGGAGCCCTGTCAAACAATTTTTAAAAAGTGCGAAAAATAGCGATTTTATAACATATATCACCCCTCCCCCTGAAGGTCCTGGATGTTTTGCTTTAGTATGTGATGTCAGGGGCCGCTGGAAATTGAGTATACCAAAAATGAACTCTAAAGATCTTTATGGGGCTGAGATACAGTGGGGTGAAAACCCCGGTTTGGTTACTCGCGTAAACAGTTCTTAGTCGCTCTTTTACATTTTTATTGGCGACGGAAATTTCTTGGCGGCTTGTATTTGGTTTTCTTGGCGGGGCGGGACGCTCCCGCGTCCCGTGATAAAGATCCTATTAAAACTGCTACAGAACACACTTTACAATGGTTATGTGCTGCAATCTGTTAATAACGAATGGAAACAATACCGAGGTACTAGTTGAACACTATTATTTGGTTGAAATGCTCATTTTGGGGAAATTCAGACCCTTTTTTGGACCGTCCCTGAAAAGGGACGCTAGGCATTAATGGGTTAATGATAACGATGATTGTTTTTAACACTACCAATTTCACAATCACTGTTTTTTCTCTTACACAATTCCGAGTTTAGAAATAGTAAGTAGCTTATTTATGAGAGAAGATTTTTTTTTCCATTTTCCTAATTTTCACAAAATAATTTCAACATTTTATCAAATTTCTAAGAACCAATTTTTATATTATTGTCAATAATATTACATTAACACATCGTTAATTATATTAATTGTACATAACAATTAAATAAAAAGGGGGAGGGCGGTCTATGGTGAGCACTCCAATTCAGGAGTACTTTTGATTTAAAGTTTTAATAATCTGTAGCAATTTAATTCAAAACTTTTATTCTTCGTGAAAATTAAGAGGTTATTTAAAAAGCACTGTGCTAATTAGAAAACTATCGCCACATGAAAATGTTGCAACATGGTCTATGTGTATATTTATTCAAAGTAGGAGAATTATTTTATTAAAAACTTTATATCAACTGTGAGGATTATTATTACTGTCAATAAAATCATTCATCATGGGTTCTTAGCGAAGGTACACTTTGAAGAATTATATTTAAAAAATATTTTTTCAGCAGATTAATCGGCTCAATTTTACCGAGAATTAATAATCGGCAAAATGGCCGATTAATCGGTGCATCTATCATTCAAATGACTCTAAAAATACCAATCTGTCTCGGGCAACAGATGTCAGCCTGACAATTGCTGCTGCCCATTTAGAAAACTTTCCAATGAAATTTTAAGCACGATTTAAGCTCTGAACTCATGTCAGTCGAAACTTTTCCTTTCGTCACTTACTTCACTTCGCTTCTATCTCCATTACATCAGCTGTCATTTTCGTTTCTGCAGAGCCACTCTTTCCCACGCAAAGAACTGCAATGAAAACGCTCCCTTTTCAAACTCTCTTTGCATGAAATTCAAGGCCCGGAACGACGGACGCAATGTGAAAAATGATTTTTCTCATTGAATAGAATGCGGAAAGAAATCTCCAAGAAAACGATATAAATGGCGCTTCAAATAATCGAGATAATATATTGCTCGGAACTCTAATGAATAATGGAGGAGAAAAACACTTCGAATAGAATTTGAGCTCGAGAGTGATTGATACGAGGCGGTTTCTTGATTTGTGAAGAGATTTTTTTAATACGCTTTTATTAGTTTCACATGTGGGTTTGTTTGTTTGTATGTATGTAACTCTGAACAAAAGATAAAATTCACGTTCTTTGCTAATATAAAAGTAATATATTTAATGCTACCATTAATACCAAAGGCTAAACTATATTACATGTTGAAGTATTATTAGTGCATGTAAACTTAGTAGATATTCAATAGTTTTAAAAATCATAGAGAAATCAGTTGTAGTCATTGACATTGGAAACGCATTTCCAATGTCTATGGTTATATTATCATGAAATATTATTTGGCTAATATATGCTCTAGAAGCGTATTTTTTATCTTTTTTAAACTATAATTTAGATTATTTTCATTGGTTTATATTTTACTCTGAGAAAATTCTTAACGCAATTAGGTGTTAAATACTTTGAAATATATTTCGTGGTTTTATTTTTAATCGCTGTTATTGAATCCGTCCGATCGATTTCTCTCGTAATTTTCAAATTTTTTCCTTCCTATCTTTATTTTTCACTAGCCGGGTACCCGGCCCTGCCTGGGTTTCTGTGGGTGTAGGGTGGTTTAGTGAAACTCATTCATAAATTTCCCAACACTAAAGTACATATCTATAAACATAATGGCTACTTCTGTAAACAATAGCTATGTTATGGATAAACTATAAAAAAAATAATGCAAGCTAAAAAAAATTGCAAGCTACAAATAATGTTTGAGTAAATAGGAAATGTTATAAGCTTGGTATATTAAAATAAAAATATATTTACAGTATCAATCGCACTGAAATAACCATTTCCAAATATTGCTCGTTAAATAAGTCCCATTATTAGTTTCTATCCTCGTGACAACATTGGTGAGGTGAAAACATCTTATGTACCTAATTTAGAAATTTTTTTGACTATAAACACTTTCTATTCTCTAACTATTGCCAAAATCAATTTTTTTTTTATTTCACCCGTTAGCGATTGTTGGCTCAGATAAATATAAAAATCCTTAGAAGGCAATAAATTCCATACTTACTCCAGAGAAGCCGTGGTTCAAAATTTTCAATATGATTACAATCAATATTGTTGCTGCATGGCACCAAATTTTTGCAACAATGGGTTGAAAATTTAATCATTTAATGGGGAAATGACATAAAATTAACTGTTTTCCATAATAACTTTTTTAAACTGAGCTTTTTAGAAATAAATTATAGCTTATCCTGCTCCTTGTTACTGTAGCTATCTACGGTGAAAAAATGGTTAAAATCGGTTCAGTAGTTTAGAAGATTATCCCGGTCATACGTTTTCAAAAGTAGTCTTTTATGTATATAGATTATTTTATTTTTGCTCTTGTTGGTGAAGCTACAAAATGACTTCAATGTGTTGTTGGCTCAATAAAAAAAAGTACAAACAATGAATTTTACGACCTCCTCCGTGCCTGGTTATGGGATCCTTTTGTTTCCTCCGAAAATTCATAAAAAAACACAATATGCTCAAAATTGCTATAAATTTCTGTTTTATCAAAATGAGTTGAAACAAAAATTTAATCATTATTCTTAAAACGTAAAACTACAAGAAAATCTTCTGGGTGACAAGACTTTTCCATTACCCCCACAATTACTCCCTTACCTTCACCATTACCCCTTTGCAAACTTTCCCATCACCAACTTCGAATTGTGTCTCTTTCTTTCTCTAATTTAGCTCAATTTCTAAGTTATTTCAAATATGTCTTACAGCTTACAACCAGGCTTGGAGTAATCGCCAATTACGTAATCGCAATCCTTGTAATCGATTACATTTTTTTGTAATCGTAATCATAATCATAATTTGGAAATGGGACACTCGTGTAATCGCAATCTTAATCAAGTATTTCATGTGTAACCGTAATTGTAATCTTTCTTTCAATATAATCGTAAGTTAGCCTTATAATCGTGTAATCTAATTTTTTTTTTTCAAAATATTTTCACATAATTTAATCTTAGTTTATGATTTATATTTTAATGCTAATATTAATTTTTTTCAATAAGTGTATAAAAGAAGAAAAAGTGTTGTATTTAAAGATTTTTAAAACATTTTTTATGTTTAAAAATGTTAAATTTTACAAAAATTTTATTTTTAAGAATTTTTTAATTTCAATATTGATTTCATGTAGACAATTTATTAATTTGCCAATTTATATTTTTCGTAGTAGTGAATTTTTACCAAAATAGATAAATGGTTAATTTAACGGAATATAATTAAAAAAATGCTTGCTGTGAAATATTGTATGATATTTTAAATGAGGTTTAAATTTTAGATGCTTTATATATATATTCCTCCCAAAGCTGCAATCGTGTAATTAAAATCGTAATCGGCATATAATAATCATAATTGATTACATCTTTTACATAATCTAATCGTTGCTGTAATCGTAATTGCGGTTTAGCAGATAACTGTAATCGTAATTGTAATCTCTAATTTTTCATGCTCGTAATCATAAAATTAATCGATTACATTTTCTCGTAATTGACTCCAAGCCTGGTTACAACAATTATCTCAAACCATAATTAATCTCTGTTGTTTTGAAAGAAAATTATTAGGTGGTAGCGCCTGCCGCAGTGCTGTTTATACCTCTGGGCGATCTCTCACCACCCCCCACAGAATACTTTGAATTTATCTTCTCAGCATTTTGAAATAATGACCTTGAAACAATGAAAACCTTTTGAAAAAATAAATACAATAAATTCCAATAAGAAGAAAAACCGAACACGTCAGTAAAGTACTTTATAGCAAATCTGCATGTCTGTTGGAACCGGGTTTTATACGGGAGTTAAGTTTATCAATAAAAACCTGATGTTTACTTTTTATCGAACTGTTAAAAATTATATGTAAACTTGTTCAAATCACGAAATGCAGCATAATAATGAGATGCCCTCGCCAATATCTTTTGGACAGGAATGGTAGTACAAGAAAATGGAAGAATACGCTTTGAATTACATAGTTTTAATTAAATTTTAAGAAATCTAGAACGAAACTAAAAAATCCGAGTTTGAGGTGCACACTATCAGTATGCGGACTAATTTTGTACCAATTTTCAAAAAAGTACGTTGTATAAATTTAGTAGGAGGGCGTTTGACTCGCAAGCTATGACGTCATCAAACTTTGATTTTATATATATAGATTTCGGAATAAAATGCACCAAAATATGAATTTACTGTTTGTTTTCCTAGCAATATTGCTTCCATATTTTTTACTAACAGTAGGTACAAGTGAGGGAATGACATTTTGGTACTTTAGAGTTACACAAACGCATCCAAAATAAACTATAGAAGTTTTACTTCAATTATCTTTCAATCCCTAAATCTCTTTTCCGTTTCAAACTATTAGTGTCTTATCACTACAACTTTTTTTGCAATTGGGAGTACGCATATAAGATTAAAGGTTGCAAAGCTATTGGTTATGCAGGTTAAACTGGAAAACACTGGTAAGATTTTTTTTCTAAATTTGCCATCCTTTTGTACATATTTAATAGAGTTAAATTTAACAAATTATGGAATGACGTACCTGAAAATTTAAAAAACAACTCACTTGGATAAGCATTCAATTTTAATATATACAGAAGAAAAATAATTTTGTTCAATAGCAAAAATAACGATATATATAAGTAAATTTTTTTATATGAAGGTAGTCAAAAATAAATAAATAAAATAAATAAAAAAATGAATAAATAAATAGATAAATATAAAAATAAACAAATAAATAAGTAAAAAGAATAAAAAACAAATACATTAAAAAGTAGTAAAAAGAAAGTTTAAAAAAATGAATATGTCTATACATTTAAAAATAATAATAAATAAATAAAAAAAGTAAAAAATAATTATAAATAAAATGAAAAAAAAAGAAAAGAAAAAGATTTCTTTTTTAAATTAATAAATAAAAGAAAAAGAGAAACTGGTGCAGTTAATAATGTTGAAATTAAAAAAAATATATATTATCCAAAAAGAAAATGTTCTTGGTCAATTGGAAAAGAACCGGAGGTAAGATTGCATGGTTGTCAGCGTTACCCAAGAAACACCACGAGGAGGTCACCATGCGACGTTTCTCGTCGGGGAGTTTTGATCAGGCAGGCCCCCTTGCCTACTGCCATTGGGGAGTTTTGATTGGGCAGGCCCCCAATGCCTACTGCCGTTAGAGGGCAAGAGCCCATGAGCGCCTGACTTACGTCACTTTAAGGGGTCACATTGACTCAAAAATGACCAAACGACCAAAAAAATGTATTTTAAATCTAAACGCTATGTCAAACACATGGAACAATTACTTTGCTGTTGCTCAAACAATAAAAATCTGGTGTGTACGCTTACTACTTCCTTTTACGTTTAAATCCCATAATAGGTTGAAATAGTGCCCTAGAGTGAGCATAACAATCCAAACAGTTACACCCCCAGTTTGTCACGAATCAATGCAAAATAATGTTTTATAGTGATTCATTTTCTAAATATAGCCAATTTTAACATGATTCAGTGAGTTTTTCGCAAAATATCGCCAATAGCGCCAAATTGAATCTAAATTAAAAAAAAAATTCTTTTTTAGCTAAATTTGTCGCTAACTCGACGATATGTCGCCAAGTTGGCGGCAAACACTTGGCGACCAAACGCTTGACGAAAAATCGCTAAGTGGTCACGCCAAATCATATCACTTGATTTGAATTGAAATTAACATTGATCTACCCCAAAAAAGGGGTAAAAGAACCCTTTGGAAATATTCAAATGCAACCACAAGGAAAGGTGCACAACTAGACCCCCCTCAGTCCCTACATACTAAAGTAGAAGCTTTTACGGCATACAGTTTTTGAGCTATGTGACATACATACGTCACGAGAAAACTCGTAGTAACTAACTCGGGGATGGTCTAAAAGGATTTTTCGGGAGCTTATATGTTGGTAGGTACATATACACGTGCTGATAGGTTAAAAAACTACTCAACATTCACTCGAGTGTGAGCAAAATCAAAATATAGACCGAAATTTGAGTGAAATTTTTTTCGTGATCACACTACGTAAAAGGAGGCAAAAAAGTGTAATGAGTGACTCTAGTAGATCAGGCCCGCTATGTGTTACAATGGAAAAGCAAAACTTTAAAGTGCTTTTCTCGACGATAATTTTTTCGTGTTTTCATGTTACTGGAATTGCTAAGGATTTTTTTCTATAAAGATACTGCTTTAAAACAATACTTTTTGCTCTCAGAATACTATATTTAACAAAATTGTGCATTCAGTAAGCATTTTATTAATTACTAAAAGTTACACAGCAAGTTAAAATTCTAAAGCCGAAATTTTCTGAGAAATTTTTATTATTTCTTGCATGAAAATATCACAAAATATTTTCTAATCAATGTATGTAAAAATGAATGCACATATTTTTAGAAGTCATCATTGTGATCATTTAGTAAAAAGAATTTTGAAATAAGTGAAAAAAAAAAAAAAGCCTTAAGGTTTTTAAAAAATTGAAAAACGGGTTAAGAAATATTTCAAATTCTCCTAAAAAGTGGGCACTATGTCTAAGGTTTAAAAATAAATGACAAATTGTAAAGTAAGTGCACTACAAGCAAAGGTTTTAAAGAATTACATCTTTCATTTAGATTAAAGAAATTAACTAAGAATGTAATGTGACCCCTTAAGACCCAAACTTTTTCTGCGTAAGGGCACCACAGTAGGTAAAAACGGTTCGCTAATAATTAAGCTGATAAGGGCTGGCTTTGGCAGGAAACAGGGTGCAAAGGATCGTCAAAAACTAAACAACAACAACTAGTCATTCCAAATCAAGTGACATCGTCGTCATTTCGATCCATGGACTGCAGTTTCGGGCTTATTATGCCCTCATCAGCATGGAATACGAAAGGGAGCGAGTTGGAGGCGAAAATCCTCTTATAGAGCAAAGAGGGCCGAAAAAAACTGGTAGCTAATGTGAAATTAGAATACCAGCGAGCTACCGCACGTTCGTATTCCATGCAGATGTAGGCATAATAAGCCTGAAACTACAGTCCATGAATCGAAATGAACGGGAGGGCAGACGACATTTATAACCCACTTCGCCATGACCCGTTTATAGGGCAGACGACATTCATATCCCACACCGCCATGACCCGTTTATAGGGCAGACGACA
Source organism: Uloborus plumipes (assembly GCA_038373865.1). Lineage (NCBI taxonomy): Eukaryota > Metazoa > Arthropoda > Arachnida > Araneae > Uloboridae > Uloborus > Uloborus plumipes. The sequence continues at coordinate 24,481 of JAXGGA010015577.1, forward strand.
TTCATATCCCACTCCGCCATGACCCGTTTATAGGGCAGACGACATTCATATCCCACTCCGCCATGACCCGTTTATAGGGCAGACGACATTCATAAACCACACCGCCATGACCCGTTTATAGGGCAGACGACATTCATATCCCACTCCGCCATGACCCGTTTATAGGGCAGACGACATTCATATCCCACTCCGCCATGACCCGTTTATAGGGCAGACGACATTCATAACCCACTCAGCCATGACCCGTTTATAGGGCAGACGACATTCATGGCCCACACCGCCATGACCCGTTTATAGGGCAGACGACATTCATGGCCCACTCCGCCATGACCCGTTTATAGGGCAGACGACATTCATATCCCACTCCGCCATGACCCGTTTATAGGGCAGACGACATTCATATCCCACTCCGCCATGACCCGTTTATAGGGCAGACGACATTCATAGCCCACACCGCCATGACACGTTTATAGGGAGGACGACATTCATAACCCACTCCGCCATGACCCGTTTATAGGGCAGACGACATTCATGGCCCACACCGCCATGACCCGTTTATAGGGCAGACGACATTCATGGCCCACTCCGCCATGACCCGTTTATAGGGCAGACGACATTCATATCCCACTCCGCCATGACCCGTTTATAGGGCAGACGACATTCATATCCCACTCCGCCATGACCCGTTTATAGGGCAGACGACATTCATAGCCCACACCGCCATGACCCGTTTATAGGGCAGACGACATTCATAGCCCACTCCGCCATGACCCGTTTATAGGGCAGACGACATTCATATCCCACTCCGCCATGAACCGTTTATAGGGCAGACAACATTCATATCCCACTCCGCCATGAACCGTTTATAGGGCAGACAACATTCATATCCCACTCCGCCATGACCCGTTTATAGGGCAGACGACATTCATATCCCACTCCGCCATGACCCGTTTATAGGGCAGACGACATTCATAGCCCACTCCGCCATGACCCGTTTATAGGGCAGACGACATTCATAGCCCACTCCGCCATGACCCGTTTATAGGGCAGACGACATTCATAACCCACTCCGCCATGACCCGGTTATAGGGCAGACGACATTCATATCCCACTCCGCCATGACCCGTTTATAGGGCAGACGACATTCATATCCCACTCCGCCATGACCCGTTTATAGGGCAGACGACATTCATATCCCACTCCGCCACGACCCGTTTATAGGGCAGACGACATTCATATCCCACTCCGCCATGACCCGTTTATAGGGCAGACGACATTCATATCCCACTCCGCCATGACCCGTTTATAGGGCAGACGACATTCATAACCCACACCGCCATGACCCGTTTATAGGGCTGACGACATTCATAGCCCACTCCGCCATGACCCGTTTATAGGGCAGACGACATTCATAGCCCACTCCGCCATGACCCGTTTATAGGGCAGACGACATTCATAGCCCACTCCGCCATGAACCGTTTATAGGGCAGACGACATTCATAACCCACTCCGCCATGACCCGTTTATAGGGCAGACGACATTCATAGCCCACTCCGCCATGACCCGTTTATAGGGCAGACGACATTCATATCCCACTCCGCCATGACCCGTTTATAGGGCAGACGACATTCATATCCCACTCCGCCATGACCCGTTTATAGGGCAGACGACAATCACATCCCACTCCGCCATGACCCGTTTATAGGGCAGACGACATTCATAGCCCACACCGCCATGACCCGTTTATAGGGCAGACGACATTCATAGCCCACTCCGCCATGACCCGTTTATAGGGCAGACGACATTCATAGCCCACTCCGCCATGACCCGTTTATAGGGCAGACGACATTCATAACCCACTCCGCCATGACCCGTTTATAGGGCAGACGACATTCATAGCCCACTCCGCCATGACCCGTTTATAGGGCAGACGACATTCATAACCCACTCCGCCATGACCCGTTTATAGGGCAGACGACATTCATAACCCACTCCGCCATGACCCGTTTATAGGGCAGACGACATTCATAACCCACTCCGCCATGATCCGGTTATAGGGCAGACGACATTCATATCCCACTCCGCCATGACCCGTTTATAGGGCAGACGACATTCATATCCCACTCCGCCATGACCCGTTTATAGGGCAGACGACATTCATATCCCACTCCGCCATGACCCGTTTATAGGGCAGACGACATTCATATCCCACTCCGCCATGACCCGTTTATAGGGCAGACGACATTCATATCCCACTCCGCCATGACCCGTTTATAGGGCAGACGACATTCATAGCCCACACCGCCATGACCCGTTCATAGGGCAGACGACATTCATAGCCCACTCCGCCATGACCCGTTTATAGGGCAGACGACATTCATAGCCCACTCCGCCATGACCCGTTTATAGGGCAGACGACATTCATAACCGACTCCGCCATGACCCGTTTATAGGGCAGACGACATTCATATCCCACTCCGCCATGACCCGTTTATAGGGCAGACGACATTCATATCCCACACCGCCATGACCCGTTTATAGGGCAGACGACATTCATAACCCACTCCGCCATGACCCGTTTATAGGGCAGACGACATTCATATCCCACTCCGCCATGACCCGTTTATAGGGCAGACGACATTCATAACCCACTCCGCCATGACCCGTTTAGAGGGCAGACGACATTCATAACCCACTCCGCCATGACCCGTTTAGAGGGCAGACGACATTCATATCCCACACCGCCGTGACCCGTTTATAGGGCAGACGACATTCAAAACCCACACTGTCGTGACCTGTTAATAGGGCAGACGACATTCAAAACCCACACTGTCGTGACCTGTTAATAGGAACTCTATGGATAATTAAAAACATCGATGTTTTTTTGATCGATGTAAAGTGGCTCCCAACAGTGTAGTCTGTGGGCCAAGTGCAAATATCGTTCAGGTTCGTTTACCAATCTTAGGGACTATGAGAACTTGCTTGAAATCTATTAATATTGATGTACTCAATCCAAAAATCCAATGTTCCCAAGCGGAACTTGTCTCATTAAGTTTTAATTAGTAATTGAAACACGAACTCTTTTCCTTGGCCTGGTCACTCTTTCACTAGAGACGTTGTCCCTAGGTGGCGCTATTGCACAAAATATTTGCAATCTAAAATTTTAATAAACAGTTTTTCAACCATAATTTTACGTTTTTACTCGATTTTACATTTTAAAATACAGGGTGTCCACTCCAATCGTGGACCAATAGCTACTTTCTAAACCGTTAGAGATAAGTATAGAGTTTATTTAGGAAAAAATCTCCAAATTAGGAAAGGAATTTTGGGTCTATTCAATGTTTTTCAAAAAATCAAATTTTGAAAGAGTTACGAAATTTAAATTTTTATATAGCCCCCCAGTCCCATCAATCATATTTAGTAAAACATTCTTGACACTGTAACGTTTAAAACTAAAAAAAAATCACTCTTCTACCACAAAAATTGACAGAGTTATGACGTTTTGAAAAATCAAGATTTTGAAGGATTTCGCATACGGTCCCTAAGCGATCACTCGATGACGTCATGAAATAATGCAAAATCTTGATTTTTCAAAACGTCATAACTCGGTCAATTTTTGTGGTAGAGGAGTGATTCTTTTTTAGTTTTAAACGTTACAGTGTCAAGAATGTTTTACTAAATATGATTGATAGGACTGGGGGTCTGTATAAAAATTTAAATTTCGTAACTCTTTCAAAATTTGATTTTTTGAAAAACATTGAATAGACCCAAAATTCCTTTCGTAATTTGGAGATTTTTTCCTAAATCAACTATGTGCTTATCTCTAATGGTTTAGAAATTAGCTATTGGTCCACGATTGGAGTGGACACCCTGTATATTAATACGTTTTGAATCACTCACATTTTTCGCTGTGTGACTTAATATAAAATCAAAATCGAACATTGTATCAATACGCCAGGCGTTTCAGATATTCTCATTCTTTATTTTTGATCAAAGAGCGCCAGTTCGCACGGTTTCGTTTCGCGTCGTTGTCTTTTATGGCTTGATATCCCCTTTTGGCGATGTTTCACAAAGAGCAACTTTTAGTGGAACGACATTGTTATATACCGTATTTTTTGCCGTATAAGACGCACCGTCTTATACGGCATAAATTTTCGATTAATTAAAATTGGGGGATTTAATTTAAAATTGGGTGTGTCTTACACGGCGAAAAATACGGTAATATTGCGTTTTTTACGCTGCTATTTTGAATAACGTTTGATTTTTCAAAATTTTAATTAAATCTGATAAAATTGAGTGTTTATTGTTTTTGCTACATAACTTGCAGTCGTGAA
>JAXGGA010015578.1:0-28811 GCA_038373865.1 Uloborus plumipes
CAAAGGGTTCTTGCTCGTTTCTTCTGGATAATAATGTAAATAAACCATTTTCAATTGAACATGAACTCAAACAGGAACTCACATCTAAACTGGCAAGGCTGAATGTTGTCAGAAAATAAGCTTATAAAAGTTAAAAACTGTCAAACTAGAATATCAAATAGCGGAAAATAATACGTCAGACAAACAAAATTATCTCAAGTTCTTATACTTCACACTTACTATAACACCAAACTAATAAGCATCTTTCTTTTGGATTTTGCAACTGTTTAAGATGCTAGGATGGCCTTTACGCGACTTTTCGCCACAGTGCATTCGGCCCCTTTCACAAAGACAAATTCAGTTTTGTTCCTATCGACACTCTTCGTCCTACTTACAGCAATTCAGTTTTGTTGTATCGACACTCTTCGTCCTACTTACAGCAATTCAGTTTTGTTCCTATCGACACTCTTCGTCCTACTTACAGCAATCACATGGCATGTAACTTCATCCACTCGGCAAACATACGGTAAGTGAGTTTAATTTTTTAGTCTTATAGTTATATCGAAAAGTATGAACAAGGATGGAGAAAGCTGATCATCTGGAAGCTGTAACAGTACGTTATCTCCTCCACCTCCAAATTCTCCATTTCTTGAATGAAGTCATCAATATTGCCGTTGTCAGAAAGTTCGCAAGGGAGATCAGACATCTCTTCTTTGTCGTTCTCTTGTTGGGGTTTCGCCTTCTTTCGAAGGTTTGGCACTTCTTCATCTTTCTTGCTCTCCCCCCCCCCCCCCCCCCCCGCGTTTCGGTTCCTTATTTTTCTTTTCTTTCGCTTCTTCGAGGCGGTTTAGGACGCCAACGTCAACTAAAACCTCTCCATATGTATGACGTTTCTACCTTATGGCAAAAGTTATCTCTGGACTTATTACAGAACAGCCTAATTTTTAACAATGCTCCTGGAGAAAATATTTACAATGTCTGTTACTTTTCTTGAGCTCCAGAAAGGTAGGATTCCTATTTCCGTTTTCCTAAGATGGTTCACAATTTCTATGAATTATGGAATTCTGTTATTTGTACCAGGTAAGGGCTTGCGGCTCGGGAACCTTGGTTTCAGCAACGGGTTCAGGGAAAATTCCAGTTGACTTAAACCTTTGGAACTTTGTCTTTTTTTATTTTTTTCTGATACGAGTCCCAGTAGAGCGGAAAATTAACTTTTTTTTTTCAAACGAGAAGAACCATAGTCAAAACAAAAGCTTGAACAATGCTTTTAAACTCTTCCTTGTCGCAAGAAAAGCTCATACAAGCCCTAGCAATTAGACATTTTTCTAGAGTTAGTTTCATATCAGTTGGGATGTCCGTTAGGCAACTGCTCCCAAATCATCAGTTTTGATTTTACCTCGGTTGTGGAAAACACCCAAAGGGATGGCTTAGCTGCCCACCGCCTCTCTGTAGGTCATAGTCACAGACTAAAAATGAATAGACCGCGCATCTCCCGATAAAGCAGTGGATGTCAGTAGCGCCAAGATATATCACGTGATCTACAACCAAATCCTCTCTTTCTCTCTGACGATCTGGCGCTTTAAAATATTTGGCGATCATTTGCAAGCTGTTGGTAGGCAAATGCTTCCTTGCGCTTTTCGTTCGCTCGATCATTCTGATCGCTTCGCGAGACATTTGTTTGTTTGCTGCTTGCAAGTTCCATCTCTGACAAACAATCCATGGCACGAAATAGAAAAATAGAATTTTCTACTTGTTTCAAATTAGGTTTCAAAAGTTTTTTTTTTTTTTTTTGGGGGGGGGGGGGGGGGGAATGCAGTGTATATAGATGAGCATATGAATTTAACAGAAAACATTCAATGTCTATGCATATATCACAGAACACATTCAGTTCTTTGATGAAAGGGTAATAATAAAGTATTTTAAAGAGCACACACATACAAACAAAAGTTTCATTTTAAAAGGCGCAGGATTTTACAATATTTGGTAAAATTTCCTATTTTTTATTCAAGCTAAATTAAAACATAAACAACTTTGAAAATGTGTGTTAATCATTACAATTTAAACAGCTTTTAACAGAAAAGTTAAAAAGTCACTTAACTGTAGTTAGAGACGTTTTCGATTGTCTTTTGTATTTTTGAATAATAATGTTAATTGTTCTAAGTTCTAATAGTAGTTCGATTCAATCAAAACCTATTTAAGCTTATAGATAAAGCATTTTCTAAGGGTTCTTAAAAACATTGTTTGCTCTACCCCCCCCCCCCCCCGTCCGTTTATATATAGCAACCAAGCTTACTTTATATTGACAAATAAACTCCGGACGGCCTCTGTTACCGCAAAAATATTGTACTTTTTCTTGCCCACCTAAAAAATTAAAGAAAAATATCCCCCCCGCGTTCTGTTTTTTTATCCTCAGACAACTTTATTTCTATTCTTCCCTGCTGTTTTAATACACTTTGCCAATACATTACTCCAGAAGAATATTAAGTATTTATATCGCAAAATGAACAGCAATTACATGAAATGTGTGTTGAGATTGCTGTTTCGTTCGGCGTAAAACAAATCTACATTACTTTATTTAATAACAACGAAAAATATCTTTTAAAAAGGAATATTTTTTCTCATTAAAAGTAATAAACTACTGCTATCTCTCTCTCTCTACACTACCTTTTTAAAATCTTAAGACCCCCTGAAGTCACCAAGTATAGTTTCAAAAAAGCGATTTCAAGACTTAAACTTTGAAGGTTTTGAGCGATATTTAAAAAGAGCAACATTTATCAAAAATCCAGGGTGATATGCATTACTGTTTGAAAACAGGCAACATGCCGGAACTCCCCCCCCCCCCCACACAGAGAGATAAAAATTCTGACGGATCTTATACCAGCATTTGTCAAAGGGCGTTTTTATTTTAACACAAGCATCTATTTACCTTTTAATCTTCGCAAAATATACCACTTTCATTAAAATCCTTAATGAACATGTACTTCAAAAAGAAAAAATTTGCTCAAATCCTTAAAATCTATATTTAGAATATTAATTTGTATGTAATATTCATAACGATATCCCACGAGAAAGGGACACTTCTCAAAATAGTTTTGAAATCCTCTCTCGGTCTGTAATAAACACTAAAATTGGCTAAACTTTCATCAGGTGGTAGGCACTGGCCCCCATATGAGGGGGGAGGCGGGGGGAGGGGGGCTCAAGCCCTCTCTTAGAAACTAGTATTCTCTAGCTTTTAGTACAATTTGCTCAAAAAAAAAAAAACTTTTTCAACCATCAATTAATAAGTAACTAAAAAGGCCAAAATTAAATAACTTTAATCTTCACTGAAACTTCTTTACAGGAACAAAATATCTTGCTAAGCTGTTGGAAAACTATCTGAGACCCCCCCCCCGGCCTGAAATTGCGAGAAATAATCTTTAAAAAAGCAGTTGCTTTACGTATGTACAAACAATTGATAATTAGTTACACATAGTTCAGTAGAGAATGAATAAAAAAACATCATAAGTAGGGGAGGTGATTTTTTAAAAATGCAATTTTTAAGACATGCCTTTCATTATGCTTGTGCGGCATAAAGTCGTACCGACAGATGAAAAGTGCAAAAAGGTCGAATTACGAAAAATAGAGTAGGGGAGACCGGGGCAAGATGACGATGCTAAGAATCGTTGCTTATTATTCACTCATTTTTAAGGATGGTAAAATTATTTTTATATGAGGCGTTAGAGTAGTCCTTTGTAGCCTAAAATATATTACTAATTATTTTTTGAAATTAAAAAAAAGGTATGATTTTCTTATGTTTTCATAACCTTAACAATTCGTCATCTTGCCCAGTGGTTGGAAAAACTACATAATTTTCGTAGCGAACTACAACTACAACTACTTTCTTATAAATGTAGTTAAACTACAAGCAACAAACTACTTTTTTTTAAATGTAGCGGAGCTACACTACTTTTGTAAATGTAGTTGCTACTTCGCTACTTTTAAAAAAATTAAATTTATAACAAGACTACACGAGTTTGAGGATTCGATCGAAAAAAATTCGAAAAAGTAGGTTTAGATTAAAAAAAATTACCTCATACGAATATGGAATAGACACATAAGACTTGTCTTTGAATTTATTTGTTACTTTTCCTTTGATTCTTTTTTTTTTTTGCTCAAATTTGCCCTTTTTTTTAGATTTTTTTTACAATTATTTTTACCGAATATGCGCCACAAGACAAAAACCTTGCTTTTTTAATTCGTTCCTCCTTTCTTTTTTTAAATTTTTTTCATATATTTATTTAAATTTTTTAATCTTAAAAAAGTAGTATTCAGAAATCGCTACAAACTACTATTTTTTTTGTATCGCGCTACTCACTACTCTACTTTTTTAAAAAAGTAGTGCGCTACACTACAAACTACTAAAAAATGTAGCTACTACAGTAGTTTCGCTACTTGTAGCGCGCTACTTCCGACCACTGATCTTGCCCCAGTACCGGGGCAAGATGACTTTCGCCTTGGGGCAAGATGACGACTCTATAAAAGGTGTGAAATTTTTATCTTTTAAATACGTTACATGGTTTAACAAATGATAAATGTGTTTCTACATTTTAGAAAGCATTAAATTAAGCATTGTAATGTAATGTATATATACAAGGGTTTAGTAGTGCAGCTAACAATAGTCGCAAATAAAAATGCCATTTTCATAATTGGAACAGTCCTCATGCCACCACTCTTGGCGTTTACAGCACTGGATCCATTCTTCTGTTGGAGGATCACAATATTCCTCTTTACAAGCAGGACATCTTATTACATCATCCTTTGAAGTTCATGCCACTGGGTTGCTTGGTCTGATTTTTTCTGACTTCGGGCTAAGGGAACAAAGTTTGAGTTTTCTTACTCCTTTTTTTGCTTCACGTTCTTCTGTCCTCTGTTTTTTTAGACAATCCTTTTTCTCTTTCTTCTAGCAGTTCTTTGACGGGTGAGCTCGTAAGGATACTTGAACTCATTTTTTTGTTTTTCCTTTTTTCGCCACATTGTAGTGCTTTTGGCAATGGCTTTAAATCAAAAACACTTAAAAGCTTCTTTTCTGCACTGGAATCAGAATTTGTCATCAATTCTGTATCTACTGGATGTTTTATATGTGTTTTTTTTTTACTAACAGGGTCTGGGGGTTGGCCCTATTATTTTCACTTCCCTCTTTAACAGCATCAAGATCAGTTGTTTTTGAAGCAGTGAAATCACGATCGCTGAATACAAGAGAATTATGCGGCTCGATCCCACATTCTTGAAAACCTTGAACTGCATTTGCAATTGTTGCGGCTTTAAAGTAAGCTATGCTCAAAAGTTCACCAACATTTTTATCTGTGATGGTCTGCCCTGGATGAGTGACCATATAGTTGTCACATGCTTGACTATAATAATTTTTCAATGGGCCGAAAAATGCCACATCAAGAGTTTGGAGACGATGTGATGTATGGGGAGGCAACCCAACCATGATAATGAATTTTTCTCTGCAATATAATATAGCCTGCAAAGTTATGTGGGATTTATGATTATCAATGATCAACAGAACAGGAGATTCTTTGTTTGATTTTACGTGTTGATAAAAGTGCTGCAAAAAAGAGAAAAAAGTATCCTCATTGCTCCAGCCATTATCACTACAGTGACCTACAGTTCCTGGTGGGGCTTTCTCGATAAGTTCAGGACGCATTCGTTTTCTGGAAAAAATCAGAAAAGGTGGCAGGTAAAAGCCAGTGGCGCTTATGCAACAAATTATTGTTACATTCCTTCCTCTTTTTGCTGAAACAATCTGCGAAACTCTTCTGGATCCTGTAGGACTGATTACCATAGGCAGCTTATTAGGCACAGTGGACAGACCTTCAGGTACGTTAAACGCCTTTGCGGCAGCTCATACGTCCTTCTTTAACTTTTTCAAGAGCTGACACCATAGGATCTTTGCTCCATTCTCCTCTTCAGGATTTCTTCTTGTAATGTCGAACCATATCTAAAATGTCATTATATGTATCATTAACAAACAATTAGCTTGCTCTTCGGAAAGGGGGGGGGGAATGAGGGACTTATATAATATATTATTATATTCATTAGTATACATATTAGTACAACTATAAATAAGCATTTGAAGAACTTAATAGAAGGCGCAACATAGTTTCATAAATTCCGAAACATGGGGCAAGATGACGAGCTCGTCATCTTGCCCCGTGTTTCGTTTCGTCATCTTGCCCCAGACTGCCATTTTTGAAGAATTCGTATTTATTTCCATAACAAAATGCGTTTATTTGGTGTTTATTCATATAAATAGGTAGAATTTAAACTAAGGTACACATTAATACTAATGAGAAGCAATAAATCTTACCTGTATTTGCATCAGAGCTTATTTGCACGTGGATAAAAGTTAGATCGCGGTAGCGGTAAACCAGAACAACTTCAGAACTGTCTTGCAAATGGTGATTTTAGCGACTTTATACTATTGCTGAACAAAGAATAGATAGAAGAATCTCTAATGACCAGTTGAGGCTGCTACCTAGCGGGAAATGAAAAAAATACGAAATTCGTCATCTTGCCCGGCTCGTCATCTTGCCCGGCTCGTCATCTTGCCCCGGTTTCCCCTATATCATTTTTGCTGTAACTTTCCAGAAAGAAAGGGCAAATACTTCTAATTGAATAAAATGTTTAAATGGTAATTTAATGGCATTTAAATCAAGGCTTTACATTCCCCACAAACTATGCAAAAACATTAATTTGTTGAAATAGAACTTATTGAAGTCACAGATTTACACTATCGGTGAGGATATGGATTTCTATGCATTCTGTGTGATCAAAGATAGCAAGCGAAAACGCTCAACTAAAATTGTTAATTTTGTTCATAAAATGTTACTCGCCAAAAAAGTGATAAAAATCTTTCTAACTCTATTTTTACCAATTGAAGCAAGAGTTTTGAAAATAACTGAGATATTATTACAGACTAAACTTACCTATGGAATGTTATTGGTCCTCCCTTGACCGATTTTTCTTTGCATCCAAATGCACAACATTTAGAAACCATTTTATCTCAAAACAACAGTTCATCTCCATCAGGTACATGCTATGATCCGCTGCGGTGGTTGTAGATCACGTGGTTAAAGCCAGGTAGGTTCTGGCGGCAGAAAGGTTACCACACACTCTCTCTATGTATCTTATTTGCAATATCCTTCACAGTCCTCCATAAGTCTTTACTCGTGTATTGAGGAGGTGGCTTCTTCTTCACATAAGTGCGAGGCATTTGGATGTTCAAACCTACAGACAAGTTCTTATAAATCATTACAAAACGTCAATATCTCAGTTGAATGCCCAAAATAACTATTTGGATCATAAAATTGGACCTAAAGTGGAAAAAACGACTCTGAAAAAAAAAAAATGTTCATAATTACCCCTACCTAGAAAAATATGGATTAATTATGACCACCTTCCTGCAAGGCGTTAAAAATAAAAGACAACAAAATTCCAGTTGATTCCTGTTAAGTTCTTAATAGCTGAAGGCAAATAGAATGAAAACAATAACAAACGCAAATTTTATCAGTCCGAGCAGGAAACGAATTGAAGACAGTGAAAACCTGTTTGACAACTTTTGAGAGAAGGGTTAGGATAACTACTGAAATGGCGGGTAGAGCGTTACCAAATCAGTGAGAAAACACCCCTAACCTAATAATGAATGTGTGAACTTCCAGTTGCTACTTCTATTAGGTTCCTTGCATTGCTTACAGAAGCGCTAATGTCGTTTGTTCTGAATTACCCCTTTTTCACAATTACCCCACTTGACCCTACTAGATTCCTCGCCACCTTGACGTTGTGGTAAACGAGGTGACAGTTCAACTAGCTAAACTGGGTTCCAATACACCGTTTGTGGGACCCAATCCTGCTCTTAGTTTGCCCTACAATATTGTCATGAATATTGTAAGAAACCTGCTTATAAATGATTCATATGGTAGGTGTCTTCAGTCCGACTCGCAGAGACAAGCTAAAACTCTCAATCAAGGGCACCCTTGATTGAGATCCAGGGAACTACTTGGCTTGAATAGGAAAGAGATCAAAATGCCCTTTGAGCTTCTATACTACACTGAAAGGTTTCTAGTCAAAAACATCGTGACGTCAGCGTGACGTTAACCTATGAAATACGAGCTAGATAAAACGTCACAGCCTACTTAGCGAATTAGAGGAGACCGCTAACTGCTTGTTAGCTCTTATTGGCTCCGCCCGTGGTGACGCCAGTGTCAACTTAAGTTGCTGTCTAGTATAGGACACTGTTCTCTTAACAGGCAAATCATCCTAATGGGTGTCACTGACGATCCAACATGTACAGACTGCCTACAGGCAGAAGAAAGCTCAAAACACGTACTGTGTGATTGTGATTTTTATTCTGCTCAGATTTGATTATTTGGGGTACCACTGCTGAAATCCCTTTGAATTGTCAGTAAAACAACTGCTAAAGTTCGTTTCGGTTATCGGGCTGTATTAAGGGTCCTATCGGAGAGAGTGCAATAGACCTGTGTGGTCGCGGTCAATGGCGGATTCAGCTTCTGTTTCAGGAGGGGTCGTTTTCTGAAAGGGAGGGGTCACAATGCAATTTTTTACGAAAATGCGTGTATTTTGCGTTTTTTTCGAGCTATAAGTCCCCAAAATGCAGTTTTATGCTGTATTTTGCCGTTTAAGGGAAGAGTCATAACCCCCCCCTCTGGATCCGCGCCTGGTCGCGCTGTTTGCGCCCCGTTCATTTCATTCATTCTTCAAAAAGGCTAGGTATAAGCTTGAGCCTCCCCTCAGAATTTTCAGGGGCCAAAAAATGACTGAAAAGGTGTGGTTAAATTTACAGTTTCTGCTTTTCAAGATATTGCAAATATTAGAGCTGGTTCAATAAAATTTGGATCACCTGTGTCACTATGTACTTTCCATAACAGTTTTGTCAAGTGATAAATCCGATTCAGCACTAATCAACCCTTATTCGGAGAATTGAAGAACAAAATTTGTATATCTTGGGAAATGAGAGTGGGGGAGGGGGCGAATAAACTTAAATCTGAGTTTGGCTCAGCAACTTTTAGAAATAATACTTGTAGTATTAGTGAGTTTTGATTCAGCGAGCATAGAATTTTTAGAAAAATTAGGGGATCCCCATAAAGAAAACTGAGCTTCCTCCCAACTTCAGAGCAAACATGAATGAATAAATGAAGTGAGCGGGGGCGTCCTTACAAAAGCGCAAGCACTGCGACTACAGGTCAATAAAACTTCAGAGCTCAATCAGGCCGTCCCCCCTTTCCCTTCTTGTCACAAACTCAAGGGCGTATCCAGAATTTTTTCAAGAAATGGGAGATGATTTTTTTACTTACCGTCTTACTACGTATCTGATTCGTATATTTCTGAGGAGGGAGGCAATAACTTTATTTTAGAAGTAAAATAGAGAAATTTTGTAAATGAAGTTGGAGGCAGGAGGGCTCCAAACGTATTGCTTTCCTTTTTCGTTACTATAGGTATAAAATTAGGTTATACTATATACTATATATACTTAGGTTACTATAGGTCTAAAATTCAATTGTTAGAACCTTAACTTTATAATAATTCCGTGTAAACATCTATTAACATCATCGAAAGTCGTGAAAAGTTTCGTTTTTAGGAACTTCAATTTCGAAAAATTACGGTAGGAAAGTCTCTGAAACACCAAAGGCCTCATCATCAAAGATGGACTACACTTCCGATTTTAGGACTTCAATTCCGAAATATTGCCGGGGCGTGGTTTCTCAAGAGGGGGGCGATCGCCCCCATCGCCCTCCTTTGTGCCTGTCCTTGCGCAAACCGTTCCCATTTCACGAACCTCCTATCCTCCCTCGTCCGTGTCACAATCGAGCGAATATTTCCCTCTCAAAGCATGATATCATATTTGACATTTGAGGAAGACCCCGATAAAATTCATGCCATGAGTCAAAAATCTTTTCCAACGCCTCCGGAAAATCTTCTCAGCAATTTGAGCAACGGCGATGAACATTTACAGAATTTCGATGAATAATTCCTCCGGATAACTTTTTACTTATTTTCTTTTTATTTATAAGTGTTTACCAAGCTGTGTTAATTACTGCGGTTGCCATGGTTATTTTTTTTTTTCATTTTCTTTCCTGTTCGAAAAAGGAGAATGGAAATGTATCTCTAGCGTTCATGTACTAATACCAGATAAATGTTTGTCGTGTGTGAACCGTATCTAATTAATCTTTACGTAGTATAAAATGAAGTCCCAAAAAGCGTTTGTGTACTTGGACTCGCAAAACTCGAGAACTACCCGGGGGATTTTGCTAAAAATTTCAGCGTTTGTTCCTTTTTGCATCGGAAAGGTGTAAGTACCAGTTCGAAAAAGATTCCATGAGCGGTTCTTTTTTTTACCCCCCAAATTAAGACGATTTTCCCATATTGCCTAATATTGGGGTTAAAAATTACTTGCACATATTAATGCTATATGTCGTTGGAAACAGTAGAATTTTCTGCGTTCGATACAATTTTTTCGAATTCTCTATTGTAAATACACAGCTTGAGTTATTTACGTTTAAAAATTACTCTTTTAAAGCAGGCCCGTCATTTAGAAAGGGCACGGGGGGGGGGGGGTCAATGCCCCCCCCCGACTTTGAGAAATCTCGATGTATCTACTTATATTAAAAACTGAGTATCTTTCTAACTATCTTTCTAACTATCTTTCTTTCTAACTATCTTTCTATGTCACGCTTCTTTCTCCTGAACGCCAATGAACTGAAAGTCGAACCAGGTACCGATAGATAGGTAATTTTTCAAGCTTCATTAGTTTCAATCTATATAATTATACGATTTTAATTAGCGAAGATATCAATTAATAAGTAGTCAAGTTTAAAGCGATTAAGCCTAATAAATGATTAAATATGAAATCCATTCTTGCATTGCAAAACGTGGTTGCCATGCCATGAAACAATAATAAAAATGAAAATGAGAATTTTGAATGAAGTCTTAACTAAATCAAACACGAAACTCATAAGCGGGCGACTTACATAGTATTTTTATCGCTAGCTACTTGTAATATTTTGAAACATTCATTTGTTGAAGAGCCATCTACTTATATTAAAAACTGAGTATCAATGTCTGCTTTTTCTCCTTTGAGCGAGCTGAACCAAGGGCGGATCCAGCTTCTGGTTAAGGAGGGGGTCATTTTCGGAAAGGGGGGGTCAAAGTGCAATTTTTGTGCAAAAATGGGGTGGTTTGGCAGTTTTTTCGTAAAATAAGTCCCAAAAATGCAATTTTTTGCTATATTTGGTCGGTTAAGGGGGGGGGGGGGGGTCATGATCCCCATGACCCCACTCTGGATCCGCGCCTGAGCTGAACTTACTGAAACTTTCCTCACCATCTTGAAGGCGCGAAGCATCTCAATAATTCGAATGATTTTTTTTATACAGGAAAAAAGTAAAGGCGTGAAGCGCCTGTTAGCGAGCCGCCTTGGCGGGGAGTAGTTTCTTGACATTTTCCTCACTACTTTCAGGGCACGAAGTGCCCGTGCAACGCCGGGCCACGTTCGTGGTACGTCTTGAAATCGAATGAACATTAAATTATATCAAATAAAACTTCAGAATGAGGTAAAAGTTAGAGAGGGGGGACGTTATGCATCAACATGCCGCAGGAAGCTAATCTAGCTGCCCTGGCAGCTAGTTTACATATAAGTGGGCGTGGTTTTTTATGTTATCCGATGAAATTGCATTGTGTTTGGACCCTTTGCCCCCCCCCCCCCTCACCCTGGAAAAACGTGAACTGACGGCCCTGTTTTCAAGGCTTCGCTCGATTTCAGGCATTACTTTCCTCATTAAAACCATCAATAAAAATTAAACTAATTGTTCTACAGTTTTCTTTTATACACCATTGGATGGATTTTTGACCCAAGATTTATCTCGACTTACAATCAAGGATTCATGCTTCTATCTTAAACAGTAAAAAAGTTACAGGCATTTGAAATAGTGTTCAAATTTCTCTTTTTCATTCAAATTAATACCGTTTTTATGTTTTGCCATGGCTACGTCTTTTAAATTATTTGTTGTTTCTTTCTTCTAATTTTAATTTCTTAAACGTATTTCATTTCATAACGGTTGTTTTGAATGATTTTAAAGCGCATTCAAATTACATGAACTGTTTTTTTTTTTACGTTTATAGCACGAGCACAGCCGTGCGGATACAACTAGTTACTGATAAACACGACAACATTCTTTGCAGATGACCCCTAAGTACGTCGATGGCATAAGTAAGACATCTTTTCCAACGCCCCGGAAAATCTTTGCAGCAATTTGAGCAACGGTGATTCAAATACACAGAATTTCTGTGAATAATTCTCGGTGGGAAGTACACTCCACTTTTTAAGTGTTTCCGGATAACTTTTTACCTCTGTCCTTATCGGAGACGAATTCGAAATCGTCGAGATAAGAACCACCGTAAGAAAATAAAAAAAAGAACAGTTCTCGCACCTCTACCTGCCCGAAGCATATTCCTTTCCAGTTCGAGTGCGCGGACTCTGTACTCTCCCTTCCTTCCATAGCTGTGTTGCATCCGCTTTGGAATCAAAAAAACGTTCGATTCGGCAAATATCGTAAAGGAATAAAATTTTTCGAACATGGGATTCGGCAGACGAGACGAACACGATGAGGAGAATCCGGTTCCAGAGCCGGAAAAGGAGAAACTGAGGCAAAATCCGGAGCCAGAGATGGAGATGACCAAAATACCGGTCAAGACCAGGGACGCAGACTATCCGGTCACTGTGATCCCTGGTCACAATGATCCGCTGCTGAAAGTTCACCATTTGAAGTATTTGCTGCTCGGATTCAATTTCTTGGTCACGGTAAGTGTTCTGTTTAAGTGTATTTTGATAAGAACATGTTTTTTTTTTTTTTGATCGAATGGAAGGGCGTGTCTAGACCTTTACGACCGTTATGCATTATGATCTCTAAGCACCAAAATTGTGGGATTTTTTTTTTCTGAACACTTGCAGAATGTTGATTACAGTAACCCCTCTTTATATCGCGCTTTTCGGGGGATCAGAAAAAAGCGCAATATATCCGAAAGCGCGATATAACCGAAGTCATTAAAAATAGTTTTCTATCCAGCATGTAAGTAAATTATACGTGCACATACATAAAAATTCATTTATTCGAACTTTAGCTTTTTTTTCAGTCAAAAGTAACAAAAATATATAACTTTTATAGATTACTACTACACATTACTAACAGACGCTTTTCACTCATTGTATCAATTCAAAAGAAAGTGTTCAGTAGTTTCCAAACTGTCTCTGCAGTATGCAAGTTTGGGTGACATGAATTTGCTGTTCTTTTCTGCGAATTCAGAAGAATAGAAGAACCTTCGTTTTGTTCATTGATGACAAAATAAATGAGAAAGAAACCTTTTCTGAGCACCTTACATATTTTCTCAAAAATGGTTTCGAACTAAAAGTTTTTTTTTTTTGGGGGGGGGGGGGAGGGGGAGGACAAAAGAAAAGAGCGACGTAACGAGGCGCGATATAACGAGGGGCTACTGTATTAAAATATCGCAGCTGAAAGAACCTTAGACCATTGAGATATAGTGATCTAAGGCAGGGGTTCCCAAGCTTTTTAATTCTGTGGACCCCTAGCCGAGTTGTTCTGTTACTCATGGACCCCCTACATAGTGCTAGTTTCAAACAGTAAGGTACTGCAATATTTGTTCTTAATTGTTTCAAAACCGTAAATTATGAACCTAGTTTAGTCCAAAGTGCTTTAAAATCATTACATAAAAGTAGAATGTATTGAAATGTCACAGAACAAATTAAAAAATTACCCGATAGTGTGAAATTTTGCACTGAGGGGTTTGGAAACTCTTGACACTAAATTTATTTAATAGTTAACTTAAAACTTTTTATTTTTGATTATGTAAGAAACATTCTGATAGTTTACTACGATGTGGAAAATTTAAAGAAACAAATATAACTTTTCTGTGTACTTTTACTAATTAAAAGGACACAAAATACAATTGTGGTAATATTAAAGGAGGAAATAGGTGTACAAAAGAGAATATTTTTAGTGGCAAGAATGGTTAGACGGAACAATTTTTTTTAACGTTAGGTTAAATATTTGTTATATTGAGGTGTGTAAATTTTTGTAAAAACGTGTCTAAACTAGACTCAGGCTCTTGGACCCCTATTAGCATCTCATGCACAGCCAATTTTTTCTTTTACTGACATGGACCCCTTGAAGACCGGCGTGGACTCCTAGAGATCCCTGTGGAATACTTCGGGAACCACTGATCTAAGGAAAGAACTGTGTTTTTCAAAGTTCATTGTGCTTGGATTTTACTTGGCTTTGTTTTGCTTTTGTAGTCTAGGTTTTTTCTGCTTTAATGCGCAAATATTATGTATTTTGAAGTCTAAGGCTTGTCTCCAAGGGCAGGCCAGTCATTTTGAACTTTTCCAGGGATGCAATGGGGGGGGGGGGGAGGGGGGGCAAAGGGTGTACATCTCAGTACGCATTTTATTGGAAAACAACAAAAACCGTGCCTATTTATATGTAAAACCATCAATTTCTCAGATTCAGAGAAAGAAGCAATTGAACCTCCCCCCCTAATCTCCTTAAAAACAATCCTGTCTAAAGGCTACTATTTAATTTTTGATTTTCTTATTTACTTTCCAACTTCATTTGAAAAATGAAATTATCATTATTGATAGTACAATGAATTGATAGTACAAATGAATTGATTCATCAGCAGCGTTCATCTTTATTGTAGTTTTTGCAAACATAATTTCATACACCTTTTTAACTGCGGCGAAGATGCTTTGTACACATGAGAATTTTTTCCTTCATTGGAAAGATATGTTATTTTTCATGTTAATGCCCCTTAAGCATCTACTGTAACAAAAAGCAATAGAATATAGAGCATGAAATCAAATTTTATTTATCATATATATTTCATGAGAAATAAGTTGGTAAAACCTTCCCAGAAACAATAGTCGGGTTACAGCCCTGTCTCCAGTTCATTTAGTTTCGATGTGAATTCAGCCCCTATTGATTTACGAATCTATTTCCCAATAATACATGGCCGTAATATTTGTAAAACTGGTGTAAGCTGTACTACAGTGAACTCTCACTTGTACGCTGGCCCAAGAGACCAGCAGAAAAAGGCGCATAACTGAGAGAGACGCATAAGCGAACAAGCATATTTAAAGATCTAAAACGTAACATCAGTTCTAATGAGAGCATGAATAAGAATGTTTCTATAGAAAAGGGCATATTACTTCGGTTTGGCAATTACTGTAACGTAACTACAATGATAAAGAGAAAACAAAAATTGTAGCGTACCTAATCACAAATTGTTCCCTTTAAAACGATACATAATAGATAATTGTCCCTCTCCGAATTCTAGTTCATACGGAAAAAAGGCCTTCCATGAGCAATAAAGACGAAAGATTAAAGAGAAGAAAGTGAAGAAACATGCTTATTTTTTAAAGAAAATAAGATAAATTTTTAATATTAACAAAACATCTGGCGCATAAGTAAAATATTTATCTTTAGAGCGACGCATAAACGAATGATCCTATCATTATTATGCTATAGAATGTGCTGGGACCATTGAAAACCGTCGTGCATAAAGGAGGCGGTGTATAAGTGAGAGCTTACTGTATTTGGATTGGTAATTTCTGTTAAAACCAAGTGCTGTTTAGAGTTATTCTCCTAAAGCGCTCTCTTGCTGTATCTCTGCTCTTTTCGATTTTTTTTTTTTTTTTAAAGATCCTTCAAAACTCAAGATCTTATATGTTTGCTAAATTGAAGCATTTATTTTAGGGGTGCGACATCGAAGGCAAAACATCGATGTTTCAAAACATCGATGTTTCGAAATTCAGACATCGATGGTATTGATACATCGACCAAAAAACATCGATGTTCTCAAACATCGATGTTTCAAAACATCGATCTTTATTTTTATAAAAATTACTTTCACATTTAAATGTACAGTAATACAGTAACTCTCCAATGCATTGCGCCTCTTTATATCACTCAATTAGATTTATCTTTTGTCTCCTGAAAAACATCAACCGTATGATATCGATGTCAATTACAGAAAACTTTTTTAGTGAGATAGATACTGCAACTGTTGATTAACTGTATAACTTTTATTCATCGCATATTTTAAGGAACTTTTTTTTGTTGAAGTGTAAAACACCGTTACGAAAAAAATTTCTACAGCAAAACAAAAACAACAATGTTTAAAAATCGTTGACCATAAATCATCGGTAGCAATTAAAAAAAAAAACTATTTCAATACGATAGATATTGCAACTGTTAACGACGAATCTTTTTTATTGCAAATTTTATTGCTTTTTACTGAAGTGTAAAACAGACATCGAAAGAAAGAAAAACATCGAACGCGAAACAGTGACCATTAAAAGACATCGACCTTAAAACATCAATGGTAACTATCAAAAACGTCTTCTAACGAGATTGATAGTGTAACGGCTGATTAACGATATAACTTTTGGCCGCATATCTTGATGGTTTTTTTTTGCTGAAATATAAAACATTCACATAAGGAATAATAATTAAATAAATAAAATTTAAAAAAAAATGGCGAAAGCAAATTAGAAATGTTTTAGAAACATCGAGAGCAAAGCATCGATAATAATCATAGGAAATGTTTTCTGATGAGATTAATACTTAAACTTCTGATTAAGGATGAAAACTTCTTAATACATCTGCATATCGCAGATTTTTATCAAGATTTTTCTGCTGGATTATAAAACATCGACATCGAAAAAAACATCGAACCCAAAACATCGATGTTGGGAAAATATCGACTCTCAATTATCGATGGTAAAAACATCGATGTTTTAGCAAAAACATCGATGTTTCCAAAACATCGACATCGATGTTGCAGCCCTAATTTATTTAAAAAAACCAGTCAAACCGCCAAAGTTTTAAGAAAACATTTCTGGGCGATTCTCTGTAAACTCGTAATTGGTAAAAACACAGTCCCCTGGCTGTCCCATTACTATAGTTTAACACTTAAAGGCAATATTTCAAAAAACGTATTAACATGACATAAATTTGGTAATTAATATCTAAAAATAGAACAATGCAACTATATCTTTTTTATCGTCGTTGCGAAAACAGTCCTCTGGGATGTTATTTTTTTAATGTTAATCCTATACTATAATACGAGAGATGTTTGCCAAGTCGAAAATCGCCCCAGAATTAATAAACTCCGGTAAACTTGGCGGTCTGCGGTTTTTGGCCACGAGGAATCGATTGGCGTCGGTTTTGAAGCGCTACGGTCGAACAGTTCGGAGTTACAGATAGGATTCATTAAAAGTCTGAGAAGATTTCTTACTACGCCATTTTCTTTATGATTACTCTTTTGTTACTGTTTCATAGCAACCACGTGTTAACAATGGATTTCATATTTAATCACATCAGGGTGAATTTATATTTTTATGGTATTTGGAAAATAATTTTTGGCAACACGTTAGAATTGTTATTGCTTTTGAAATTTAAAAGAGATCGATAAAAATAAAGTTAGAACTGGGTATGGGCCGCGGTAGAGACGCTATATAGACAGGCCGACGCATTAAGCTTAAGTTTCACCACTTTGGATCCAACTCATTAACTTTCACTTTCATTTTTCATTCTTGAGGGATTAGGGTTACCAGAGTAAAGTTTCGGGACATTGCCAAGCTTTGTTAAATTCACGTAAAAAGTTACCAAAAAGCGATAAAACTGGCCAGAAAAGAAAATCCTCACACACGCGCTGGATCCAAAGTGGTAATCTTGATGCGTCGGCTCGTCTATATGGGGGCCTGAGGCCGTGGTAGTCCAATCGGTAAGTCGTCGGACTCGTAACCGGGGGGTCTCGGGTCGATCATATAGCCGCCGATCAAAGATCCACCGTCTTCATTAATGGTGGCTGGGAAACGTTAAAAATGTTCGTGGTCACAAAATCCTCCAAGTGAAACAAAACCTCTGGGGGGTGCTGGGCCAAGGGTTTGCTCGGCCCTTGAGCCTGGTTCAAAAATGAACAGAGCGCTCTTCAAGGCCCCTCCCGGTTAAAAATCGAGTTGTGGTATGTACGGAGGGGGGGGGGGGGGACCTGGGGTGTAAAGTGAAGTGAAAGTCAAAACCAACTGGAACCAAATGCGTACTGGAGAACAGGGACTCTGCATCTATTCTCATCGACCCCTCCCGCGCCTTCGGCGCCAAATGAAATGAAATTAGGTGTGATTTTACGGTGAGCATGGATTAAATAGGGTTGTGTTTTTAAAAATAAATTACGGCTGTTTTGAATGCGTAATTGCAACCAAAGGCTCGAAAATGCTTTTCAAGTTTATCTAAATAAGTACTTCGCACTTTAGAAAAAAACACGAGTTTACAAACCTCTTTTTTTTTACCGAGCGGGCTCGGTTCCCTGGTACGCTTTGGGGTAATACGAGGAATGGTTGCCAAGCCAAATTTGCCCCAGAATTAACTAACTCCGGTAAACTTGGGGGTCTGGGGTTTTTGACCACGAGGAATCACGAGGTTTGGTTTTTCTAAATAAATTTGTCATAAATATTGAACTTCAACACATTTTAAGGTGAAAATGCGCTTTGGGTCCCTACTTGGCGCATTTTCAAAAAGTCGCCAATTTTTGCGTAATGTCTCTCGGAGCTTTCAATTCGTGAGACAACAAGGAAAAACGCGCCAGTTGGCGACTTTATGAAAATGCGCCAAACAGGGACCCAAAGCGCATTTTCACCCACTTTAATCTTTACACTCCTCACTTTGTACCATTTCTTTAATTGTATAATTTTTTATTATCAATTACATTTTATTTCCTATGACTTTTCAAACTTAATCTTTGTATAGAATAGTTCCCTTTCCAAACTCTCACTTTGTTTAGAATAGTTTACAATGGTGCACTTTAACCGGTTATCTTTTCACCAATGGTTTCACAAATTTTCTTATGGCATGTATTGTTTTGATAAATCACAATTGAAAATTTAAATCTTCGAGTTAGCTTCGATACCTGTTTTCTTCGAGCGGAGCTCGGTCACCCGCTGGTTAGTTTAATCATGAAACATATTAGTTATGTACACGATTTGTGCTTAAATTTTTAGGTATTTATAGGTATAGGACAAAATTATGTTCCAATTATTATGTTCATATTACGCAACAAAGAGCAAATACGCAGTCCTCCGTCACAGTCCCCTGCCTAGTTATACTAGGCAGGGGACTTAGTATCCCCATTATGATTGATTAGAAAAACACAAACTTTAATTGGCTCTCTTACGAAACAAAGTAATAGATTCGTTTCCAAAACAATAGTATAATAATTATACGAACATTTCAAAAAAACATGCCCGGATAGATTCTGTATGGAAAAAGACGAGTTTACAGAGAATCGCCCATATATCATCCCAGTAATTATTACATAGATTTCAATGCTTTTTGCCGAAAGAAGTAAAGACCTTTCGTTTCAAATATTATTATCCATTACAAAAAATTTAATATAAGGGTAAAAAAGTTCGAAATTTTAGAGCTTAGCGCTTGACTAGTTTTAAAAATAAATGGGTAACAATTCTGTAGCTTATATTCTGGAGATAACATAGAACAAAAACGTATTTCTTTAGTTAGATGCAATCGTTTTAAAATATAGACTTCTAAGACCGACACAAGGTATACGTTTTGAGGATAAAGGGCTTAATTGAAGGGTGGGTGAAAGAAGGGCTTAGGTGACTACTGTTTGCCTTTTGATACGAACATGTAGATAAGGCGCAGTCTAGTTTTTTTCTACTGCCCACTTTTGTCATTTGCAGGCCTCCTTGTCTAGTGGTCAGGGAAGTCTGACCAGGACGGTGTAGTCCTGGGTTAGAATCTCGGCTCGTGCATGGATGTTCTTTTTTTGTGTGAATGTGTTGTTATGCCGTGAAGGGTTGCCCACCCTACAAACGGGTCCTAGCGGCATATGTGTGTGCAGTGAAAGCCGGAATTTACATCAAATTGCAGCACAGTTGAGAAAAATGAAGCAGCGCACTCCAAACTGCCAGCTAGGTTGACACGAGACAATTTTATAATATATGGGCGATTCTCTGTAAACTGGTAATTGGCTGTCCGGATCGAGTATTTTAAAAATAATAAAGTGTAATAAAGTAATTATCGCTCTTAATACAAGTAAAGCATTAATACTCTGTGGTCCAATTGTATTTGGATTGATAACAATTTAATTTTTTTTCCTAGAAATTATCTAAGTGCTAAAAACACAGTCCCTTGGCTGTCCCAATCGTATTGTCTAACACTTCAAGGTAATATTCCAAAAATCCTATCAACACTACATAAATTGGGAAATTAATATCTAAAAATAGAATAATGAAGCTATTTTTTTTTCCTCATATAAGGTCTAATTACGTATTTATAAAACTTAAAATTGTCATGAATATTCTGTCCGGAGATTTTTCAAACAGTCCCCTGAGACAAATTCAAAGCTCCAAGAGAAAAAATCTGTTACTCTTGCAAACATTTTTTGACAAGAAGTTTAAAACAATCACTGTGAATTTGCTGAAATTGCTGAGAACGGTGTTGAAACGATACTTTGTTTGGTTTGAGAGCCACATTTGTGATGAAAGTATGCATCAGGGTCGTTGCGAAAACAGTCCTCTGGGAAGTGATTTTATAAATGTCAATTAGTTTAATTATGAAACATATTAGTTATTATGTCCACGATGTGTGCCTAAATTTATAGGTAGTCTTGTAACTAATTATGCTCCAATACTTTTGCAGATATTGCACAACAAAGAGCAAAAACACAGTCACCTGGCACAGTCCCCTGCCTAGTTATACCAGGCGGGGGACTTACCCCCTGTCAAAATTTATCAGAAAAACATAAGCTTCAATTGGCCCTCTTTCAAATTAAAGTAATAGATTCATTTTCTGAGCAATAGTATTATAATTATACGAACATTTCAAAAAGCCATGCCTGGACCGATTTCGTGTGAAAAAGGACGAGTTTACAGAGAATCGCCCATATAGATTAAATATCCTGACCTTTGAAAATACCCCTGGCGGGAAACTCCCGTTGATGGACAATTCAAAATGTTTCTTTGAACACGAGTCGTTGAAAGATCACATTAAGTTATTGTGAAAGCACAACATATTTAGTATGTGAGATACATGGAACTATACTTCGTTCAAGGTAAAAATAAACCAGATATAAATAATTAGGCCAGTTGGCGACTTTAATCATGTGTTTGGCTGAGGACAGGATTAAGTTGATGCCAATCAGAGTGCGAACGCAAATCCTGTTGGTTAACTTGTTTTTAATCCAGAAAAAAAAAAAAAAAAACAAAGGTGGCATAGTGGCAAACCTTCTGGAAACCTGTTTGTTTACATTCCGTCAATTTTTTTTGTGAACGGAGTGCATGTGGGACATAAAAAATGATGTAATAGTCAAAAAGTATTGCTGCTTGCTTCCAAAATTGTGATTCTCCTTCAAATCTAAAGCTTACGTCGGAGTTTGACCTCCACTTGAAAATCAGTTTTATACCCTGTAATAACAATTATTTACCAAACACGATATATTATATTTTTGCTTAAATTGGTTAAATACATGACTGCCAAACAACTTATTAGAAACGAAAACACATCTTTTCCCAGGTAGCACAAATAACGTTTAAACGTTTTATAAACGTTTTTAAGTGGTTGTTACAACGTTAATAACCATTTTACAACGTTTATAAAATAAAGTGTGCTACTTGGGTTAATTCATACTCTTTATACATTGAAGCATGAAGTGTGATAATGGGTGTAAATCTAAAAAATAACCAGGACTGAAAAGCACTTGGCTTTATTTCGCTACACAAACATGTTAGCGCGTAATATGTTTGATGTTTTACACTGTAAAAAATTTCGGAAACGTTTCTGAAAATAAGATAAACGTTTCTGAATATAACGGAAACATCCGTCTGAAACCAGCTCTCCGAAATAGTCGGAAACGTTTCTGAATATACAAAAAACCAGAGAGGAAGTTGCGTAGCTCGATGCGCAACGAGCAAAATTGAGGTTCGGGAGAAGATTGAAACCGGAAACGGCGCCATATTAACGGTTCGCATTTCAGCTCGTGTGTGTCTTTAGTCTTTTGCTCGGTATAAAATCAGATCTGATGGGAACTGTTAATCTGTGAGGAATTTAATACAAGCGATCAATATACGAATGGTATTTTTCTCATAAATCCGCAAAGCATTATATTTGCTTTGGTGACGTATAAAATTAATACGAAAATGAAATCTTCAAGGCTTACTTCAACGGGGCTATCCGAGAGTGTAACACGTATTACGATACAACGCGAAGCGGTTTGGATTATTTTTTTTTTGTTCCAGAAGCCGGTAAGTACTATTCATTGCTTAGAATTAGATTTATTTTCTTCCAAAGTGTATAAAGTTTTTGCTGTGCCTTAACTTTTTTTTTCTCGGGACTTGTATTGACATAGTCAAAACTTGTTTTTATTCTGCGCTTTGAGAAATTTTTCTAGTTAAAATTTAGCGAATTAGTTAAAAATAATAATGATAATAAGATCAGGAGCTCTCCCAGGGTCATGGGAGGTCGCTGGGACCTCCAAAACATTTTCCTCATTCTGCAAATTCGGACTGTCGATTCTGAAAATTCATTGACAGTATTCCAATATTTTTGTGATAAAATTTGTTTGTGAGTTGCTGCAATCTTTCATTCTTTATGCATGTTGAGCATAAGGAGAACCGATTAATAAAAATATATCTTATTCTGGTATTGACGTCACTACATCATTCCTGCTCTTCGCGCCTGGGGGAATTCCCGTATGACGCAAGACTTCATTCAAATGAGTAATTTTTTGTTGCGCGGAAGAATAATTCAAGTGAGTGTTAGAATATTTTAATAGTGTGTCATTTTCTGTACTCTTAAAAACGCTCTGAATAAGAGTGGAACATTATTCGAGTAGCAATTACTTAAGGATTGTGTGCTATTTATGAATGGACATTCATCGATGTATTATGGAATATTTCATTTAAAAATGAAAAGTAAGTTTTCATTTTTATTTTTTAAGATTTTTTGCGTTTAGCTTCAGGCTTTTAGTTTTGGGACTTGGGGGAAGAGGGGGGGGGACCGTTCCCCCTAGATTTTAAATTTACTGCTTTTTATCATGCATTTATGCTTGTAATTTGATGCTTTTTTTCTGTAAAATACATCGAGCACATACCTTTTGCCCCCCCCCCCCCAAACTTTGAAATGGTGGTCTAGTTTATATTGTTTAATGAATAAAGGACATGAAAATATCTTTTCAGACTGAAGTTGCACCTGTTACTATTCCAACATGTCACTATTCCTGAATATTAATATTGATACATTCCTTGGCTATTATACACTTTTTGAATGTCAATAATATATAATTTCGAATTCACTGAAATATTTTTTAGCCATTACTTGTGGCACAAACGCTTATTGTACTACCTATGTACGTTCTAAAATGTTTACCACACAAAAAAGGAAGTGCGTACATTGTCAAAAATATCAATTCTAAATATATAGGGCAGCTGCAGTTCATGATATTTTTAAAAACATTTCTGAGATACTTCTGAGTGTTTCGGAATCTACTTTCTGTAATTTTATACAGCATTTCTGTGTACTTCGGAATCTGCTTTCTGTAATTTCAAAAAACATTTCTTAGTATTTTGAAATCCTCTTTGTATAATTTTCAAAAACATTTGAGTGTATATTGTGCCGCTGCGATTTATGAAATTTTCAAAAAGAGTTCTTGAGTATTCCAGAATTCTCTCTGAAATTTTCAAAAACGTTTTCGAACATCTTGGAATCCTTTCTCTGTAACTTTTTTTAACACAAATCTTATGTCGCAGACTTCAATAAGATTAATTAATTTTTTCACCGCTGAGATGAGCGATATTTCATTCCAAAAAGAAAACAAAAAATAAATCAATAAAATACTTTAATAATGGTGTGACAATACAAAATTATTATTATTTTTTTAATCCTCCAGTTTCTTATGTTATAATTCTATTTTTATGAACCTCAACTTTTACAAAAAACAAAACAACTGGTGGATTAAAAAACATAATAAAATTCATAAATAATAAAAATTCTGTATTTTTACATATTATAAAAGTATTTTATTGAATAATTTTTTATTTGCTTTTTAAAATGAATTATTACAAATCTCAGCGGTAAGAAAGAAAAAAACAGAATCATTATAATACAGATGATTATATAAAAAAAAAAGAAAAACAGAAAAAAGGATTTCGAAACATTTGAAAACATTTCTGAAAATTTCAGAGGTTTCTGAAATATTGAGAAAGCTTTCTGAAATACTCAGATACCTTTCTGAATATTTCATGAACCGCAGCTGCATGAAATACTCAAAAACGTTTCTGAAAATAACAGAAAGGGGCTTCCGACATACTCAGAAACGTTTCTGAAAATGACGGAAAGAGGTTTCCGACATACTCAGAAACGTTTCCGAAAATAACAGAAAGAGGATTCCGACATACTCAGAAACGTTTCTGAAAATAACAGAAAGAGGAGTCCGACATACTCAGAAACGTTTCTGAAAATAACAGAAAGAGGATTCCGACATACTCAGAAACGTTTCTGAAAATAACATGAACCGCAGCTGCCCGAAATACTCAGAAACGTTTCCGGATTTTTTTTTACAGTGTATGCACACACATGTTACTTTTTTATATGTTGTTATTAACTATATAATAAACCCAAATTGCAAAATTAAGTCAAATCTAAACTTTCAGAATAGCTTCGTAAAAAGATTGTTTGGAAGAAAACGGAATAACAAAAACGAAAAAAAAAAAAAAAAAAAAAGCTACATTTGTTACTGAAAGAAAAAAAGCTCCTAATTTTATAGTTTATGTTAAAAGATTCTTGATGATGAAAATTATTTCAGGTAAAATATTCTTGGCTATAAGATACACTGGAAAAGAAGAGCTTTAACATAATTTTCTGGATTAATGTAACTATGATAGAAATTATTAATAATCATGATAGAGTATAAATGTAGACGTTTACTCGTATTTGCCCGTAAGTTTTCATGTCTACTACTACTATAGAATTTTTATTTACTTTCTTCATCAGATATAATTTCTAAAAGTTTCTCTTGGCATTCGGGTCTTCCGTAACGTTTGACTTTGAGGGGGAAGCAGATAAAACAGTGGAAAAAATGTGAAATTTAAAAGTGTTTATAAGTATACAATAGCAGTAAGTGCAAATTAATGAAAAATAGCAGGGTTTTCAGATCAAAGATTTTTTAAATTCAAGTCTAAAAAAAGGAAGGGGTAAATTCTTTTATTTTAATGATTGACTTCACTTTTAAGCTTTCTTTATGCTACGGTAAGAAATAATAGTATGTTATTGCACGGCGATGCCCGTGCAAGGACGTATTTAAGGGGGGGGTCCAGGGGGTCCGGACCCCCCCCCAAACCGGATGTCTTTTATCACAGTTTCCATCACTTACCTCAAAAAATCATAATCAAGACAGAAGGTGCTTTTTTCCTTTAAGTATTCCCATTAATTGAAAAATTTTTAACTTCCAAGTCAATTCAGAACACGAGAACCTCCAAATGATTGTGCAAATTTTCTGCAGTATCTTCAAATTAATGAAGAAATTTCACAGAAATTTCACTGTAAAATTTCTGCAGATTTCATGTAGAAATTTGTTAAATAATCAAATTTCCCTGCGAAAATGCCGAGTTTGAGTCAAATCAGCGTCATTTACGGGAAAATTAGATCTACTAAGTAAAACCTGTGCAGAAAATTTACAGATTTTTTAAAAAAATTTGACGATTTCATATTACTAAAAAACCATGTACGTAGAATGTAAGTCAGTATAACTGTTCCCGAACGCCAGTGAAATGATCATCGAACGAGATATCGATAAATTCGTAATTTTTTAGGCCTTGTGTTCGACTAATTTACATAATTTTACGATTTTAATTAGCGGGCATAATCTATTATATCTATATTCATATATAAGCCGTCTTTTTTCTCCCACCGTTTTTTTCGAAATTTCGGATTCTGCTTTGCAAGTGGTGAATAATTTCTCCAATTAAACTGTGTTTGTTCAAGCTTTTAAATGAAAAAATTAGAAAATGTGTAAGTTTGGAGATTCTATTTCGTATTGTCGAAAGAATTTTATAAACTTAAATAAAGAAAATTAATTCAACGTTTGAAAGTAAAACCTTGCAAATATTATCGTCCAGAGCATAGTTGAATTTTGTATGAAGTGTTGTTAAAATCGAACAAGGGTTTAGAATTACATTATAATAGAATTCATACAGCTGTGCATTCGATTCTATAGATAGTAGTTAGTTGGGGAGGCGGGAGGGGGGGGGGTGGCAACAAAATGAACATAAATATATACATTTTTTTTAAATATATTACCAAGTTTAATATTTTGTTGAAGTATTAGCAACATTTTTCCTAATATTTCCTGGCCGGTTCCATCACATATTTTCGGATCGAAAATATGTGATGGAACCGGCTCAGCTTTTACTCACATCTCCAACAATCAGGTTGTCTACGATTGGTCAGCCAAACTTACAGCATATAATTCAGTATTTCAAGCGGAGCTTTTTTCCATCTTTCACGCTTTACTTTATATTGCATCTGAAAACATTACTTTCAACACTACAATATTCTCTGATAGTTTATCTTCGCTGAAAGCAATCAAGGACCCAATGCATTCTTCAAAGTTAGTCAGAGACATTCAATCCCTCTGCAGGGAACATCCAAATATAAATCTATCCTGGGTTAGAGCCCATAAGGGACACTTTGGCAATGAACGAGCCGACTTTTTGGCTAAAACTGCAGCAATGAACCCAGCACAATCATTAGTATTTATAATTCCTCTACCAAAATCTTTCCTCAAACATCACCTTTGGTCAAATCTTCTTCAAAATTGGCAGGAAATCTGGGACACTGCAGAAACCGGTCGGAGAGTTCACGAAATCCTACCAAAAGTCAAGCTAAAATCATGATGCAAACATCCTATGGAAGTACAATTTCTCAGTGCACATGGTCCATTTCCTTCATATCTGCACAGATTCAAACTAATAAGCTCACCATTATGTGTTTGCAGCCAACTTGGAACTCCTGAACATTACGTATTCAATTGTCCGTTAACTAGCTCTTTCCACTGCACATATAATTCCAACCTTCCTATATCCAAAAATCTAGCTCATATTCTACATCATCCAGCTACTCGTAAGAATCTTCATAAAATAATGTTTTTACTCAGCACTCACATAGAAGACTTCAAATATCCAGCCTAAAAACTTTAAATATTATATTATTGCCTTTTTCTGTATATATCAAAATTTTTTTTCCTTTTTATTATTACTTTTTTTTCCATGTAATTTGTACATTATTTTATGTAAATTTATTTCCAGTTATAATGTACGGTACCTAGCGGGCGCTTGGTCGCTCGTTAGTTTTTCTTTCCTCCCAGCCACCAGATCCGGTTAAACCCTCATCAGGGTAGGTACGGCGGTGACTGGTGGGGTTTAAATAAATAAATTAAATAATAATTCCTGGAAAAGTATTTGTCTTCTGATTTTCTTTTATTGTGAAATTTTTCTTCGAAGGAATTATATACCACTCTTTTTCGAAGCATAAACATAAATGTTTCAGCGAATGAAATGAGATATGATGATTTTTTTTTCTTCACATTTAGAATTTTCGTATGGATGACTGTTATTAATTGCCAAAAATTAATTTACTACCGCATTTTTTAAAATTAATTATACCTAATTTCATTATCAATTTTAATTAATTAATTATATTTTAAGTTTCACATTATATATTAATAATTATTATAGTTTTAATTTAATTAGTGCTAATGTAACAAACAATTAATACTTCTGATTTATCTTTCGTGACCTTGGACCCCCCCCTAAACAAAGTTCTGGATACGTGCTTGTGCCCGTGCAATAAATGTGAAGGAAGTCAACTGAATAAATTTAAATTCACTCCAACCCTCTGAAGTAAAATTATTATATTCTTTAAAAATGTGCTCCACGACCTTTTAAATTCGACTAAAAGTCATGTTAAAGTTTAAATCACAATGCGCTAAATATATCAAAAAGGCATTAAGTTAAGTAAGTAATAGAAGATATTAATTACTCAAATTTAGTCACTTTTCAAGGCTTAACTTAATACGCAAAGTTAAACAACTATGTAATTTCAGGGACGAAAGAGCAGTTTGTCTGGAAAATTGACCTAGTGTTTCAGTTTTGCGTATAGAGTTAAGCCTTGAAAATTGAATAAATTTGATTAATTAATATCTCCTGCTCTAATTAACGGAGAGAAACGTGCTATTCAAAATGAGAGTAATTAATTTAAAAATAACTAATTCGAAATTTAGAAGATAGCAAATCACGGGGGAGGGGTAAACGTTCGGAATTTTTTGTGCCAAGTTTGAAGTCTGTTTGGTGCTGTGGAGGGCTTCTTGGTAGGTTCTGTGGAGGTTAGCGACAAAAACGGCGCTAAATATTTCACTTCCGGATACCATTATGTTGTGAAATTTGGTACAAGAGAGCTTAGGTACATATATTAGAGAACACAAAACCCGCCGAGGAGACACTTGATCAGGGAGTCATGAAACTCCCGTGATGAACGTCATCAAGATAGAAGGGCTCTTGGCTTTTTACAGAGTAAACATACGTTCGTTTAATTGCTTAAAACTCCATCATAGATTAAAATATTGCAAAACTCAAATGTATCATCTGAAAGCTCTTTAAAAGAGCTATTAGAAATATTTAATTTTTCTTTCTG
>JAXGGA010015579.1:0-28804 GCA_038373865.1 Uloborus plumipes
GGCGTGTGGAAAAAACTAACGAAATTAAGCCCAGTATACAAGGAAAAGGGAAGTTGAAACTTTTAAGGTCAATGTTACGGTTAATGCAAACAACTCATTTAGGTAGAAACTGGTGGGGGGGGGGGGATTCTAAATATTAAAGATTTATCCTTCTAAATGCTGTTTTAGTAGACGAATACGTTGAAATTATTATTATATTATTTTTTAGGAACTTCTTAATCTGTCCTTGGTGCACAACTCAATTACTTGAAGCGAACAAACGGCGAAAAGAGAAAAAGATAGAGCAACTCATCGTCGTTGAATTAGCAGACTTGCCAAAAGACATCGACAACGACTTGAAAGAATGTCTGCGGAATTCCATACGCCTTCAGTGGGGACATAAAAACTTCTGGAACAAACTTTTTAGCACGCTGAAGACGGACGATGGTGAAAAAACATCCTCCAGACATTTCTTCAAAACTGGAAATGGTGCACTAGAAGATTCTACCCCGCTGATGGAAAACATGGATACGTATTGCGAAGTTTCTCTGTAGACTTCTGACAGCACAAAGAGACAAAGAATGTACAGTGCAACAGGACTCCTACTCTCATTCAAGAAAAAAATTCAAAGACCTTTTAAGGCAATTCAAGGACCACAAATCTATGTATTTTACTCATGAAAAGCCCATGATAAATGCTCCAAAGAGTAGAATCACGTATAAAATGAAACCGGGTGAGTTTTAACGACAGATGCAATCGGATTTCGAAATGCGAAAAAAGAAAAAAAAATCAGGGCACCAAATGAGAAAAATACGATCATTTTTTATGTAATACATAAAATTTGGCAAATATGAAGAAGGTTTTTCACTTATTTTCAAGGACTTTTCCAGAACTCAGCAAAAAAAAAAAAAAAAAAAAAAAAAAAAAAAAAAAAAAACAAGTACTTTTAATACTTCTCCAGGAACTATTGTAAAATCAAGTACTTTTCCAGGGCCCCGAGTCGTCAGAATAAAATTCAAGAACTTTTCAAGGATTCTCAAGATTGTGAGAACGCCGTGTAAGATTTGAATGCTAGAGGTAGAACTAAAAATGGATATTTTTAGCCAGTGGCCGGTAGATACTTTTAATTTGGTTGCCACTTTTTCACCATTAGTCACCTCACCACTTTACCCTTTTTACTTCCTTTTACGTAGTAAAGGAAGTATTGTGATCGCGAAAAAAAAATCACTCAAATTTGAGTCTAAATTTTGATTTTGCTCACCCCCAAATGAATGTTCAGTAGTTTTTTCGACCTGTCAGCACGTGCATATGTACCTACCAATATATAAGCAGCCGAAATATCCTTTTCAACCACCCCCGAGTTTATTACGACGAGTTTTCTCGTGACGTCTGTATGTACGTATGTATGTGCGTATGGATGTCGCATAACTAAAAAACTATCTGCCGTAGAAGCTTCTAGCTTGGTATGTAGGCCCTAAGGATGGTCTAGTTGTGCACCTCCCCTTGTGGTTGCATTCGAATGTTCCCAAGGGGGTGTTTTACCCCTTTTTGTGGGTAAATCAGTGTTAATTTCAATGCAGACTCAAGTGATATGAATTGGCGCGACCACCTGGCGATATGTCGCCAAGCTTTTGGTCGCCAACTTGGCGATATATCTCCAAGTTAGCGACAAATTTGGCGAATTTTTTTTTTTCTTTGGGGGTTCATTTGGCACTATTGGCGATATTTTGCGAAAAATTCACTGAATGATATTAAAATCAGCAATATTTAGAAAATTAACCATTGTAAAACATTTTTTTGCAATCGTTTCGTGGCAGATTAGGGGAGTAAATATTTGAATTGTTACCTTGCTCACTCCAAGCACTTTTTTTAACACTTAAGGCAACTACTAAGAAATTTACACATAAAAGGAAGTAGTGTGGGGTCCATACCAGATTTTTTACGAAGTGAATAGGGCACTGCATTAAAAGAAGTTTCTGGAGTCTTTTTACGTTACACAAGAGTGGGGAACTAAACAAAACGACTTATTTTGAAAACATATTTTTCAATGAAATAAAAATTAGCAGTGGCCAATTGGGTATTTAATTTTGTCGCCATACTAAGTAGTTTAGTTGCCATGTGGTAAGTGGTTATTTTCAGGTCTAATAGAGGTGTGTAAAAATATCGATGTTTTTGTTAACTTATCCACGCATTGGACTCATTGAGAAATAACAAAAGTAGAGGGAGTGAAGTCTTCAATTCTTGAAACAGAGATCTCAAGTCAGGTGACATATTTTAAAAGTACAGTAAACTCTCGATTAATCCGCGAGTCGATTATCCGCGGGGCGGATTATCAGCGAGGATTTCGGGAAAAAAATCTTAGTCTTGTCGAGCAAAAATGTTTCTTTAAAAACATAGGTCTGAAATCCATTGGTCCCAGAATGTTTTAACTATTTTTTTCGAAAAAGTACGAATTTAAATTTTGTTTTTTCTTAACGTTTCTTACCCAAGAGTGCGGTGTACTTCATTCAATAAATTATTTTACTTGAGCGTTATCGTGAGTGCCACTTCTTTATAGAGGTATACGCCCAAAATGTCGCGGCCGAAATGTCGTGGGCCAAAATGTCGCGGCCAAAATGTCGCGGCCAAAATGTCGCTGGGAAAAAATGTCGCGGGCCAAAATGTCGCGGGTCAAAATGTCGACGGTCCAAAATGTCGCCGGGCCAAAATGTCGCGGTCTAAAATGTCGCTGGTCAAAATGTCGCCGGTCCAAAATGTCGCCGGGCCAAAATGTCGCGGTCTAAAATGTCGCTGGTCAAAATGTCGCCGGTCCAAAATGTCGCGGTCCAAAATGTCGCGAGCAAAAATGTCGAAGGTCCAAAATGTCGTGGGTCAAAATGTCGCCGGTCCAAAATGTCGTGTGTCCGAAATGTCGCCGGTCCAAAATGTCGCGTGTCCGAAATGTCGCCGGTCAAAAATGTCGCGTGTCCAAAATGTCGCCGGTCAAAAATGTCGCGTGTCCAAAATGTCGCCGGTCAAAAATGTCGCGTGTTCAAAATGTCGTCGGTCAAAATTGTCGCGTGTCCAAAATGTCGCCGGTCAAAAATGTCGCGGGCAAAAATGTCGCTAGTTCAAATGTCGTCAGACAAAAATGTAGAAGATCCGACATTGATAGTACCAAAAATTAAATTATATGAAAAGGCTTTTTTACACCAAATTAGCAAAAGATCGCTAATTGCTGTTGATGAACGTGTGCGTTAATGATAGAATGGACTAAAATTTTTGAAAAATACTAAAAAAAAAATTCCCCTTTCGACTTGTAACCGTTTCGAGCGTTTTCCAAGAAACAAATAGTTATCAAACAAGCGTCCGTCATTTATTTACAATAGCTTATTTCACCGTGACTCGCTATCTACCAACTTAAAAACGAATAGATTAGCAGCTCAAGCCAAGTTTAATTGATATCGAAAGGAAAATTAATGTGTTAAAAAAGAAGTTGAAGAAATGTGAAATGAATAAGACAGATATACAATGTTTGACATTTGTTTTTGTTAAAATTTCTTACATGATCGAAAGCAAGTCTATATAATTTAAGTGATAGAGGTGTTTTTATTTTCTTCTTCATAAAATGTGTAAAAGAAAGTATTGGATCAGTGAAAAATTGTCAATTTGGAAGAATTTACACGTTCTGATGTGTGCTGAATTCAATTTTATCGTTTATTTTTTTGGGGCGACTTTACCACAAAACTTACTGCGTAAATTGGAATGAAATTCGGTACATACATATACCAACGAATATGTGGTTCAGTGCTGATTGGTTTTTGCCGCTAGTTCTTCCAAGTTTTTACATGCAAGAATGTAATGGAACGTTTTCAGCATAGAGTGATTACTATGTCTGAAGAAGGTTCAGACGAAATCAAATAAAAATTGGCCCATAAGAAGCCTTCAGAAGATACGCCACATCATCGAGGAAGCAGAGCAATTGAACTTTTTATTTTTCATTATTTGTGAGTGATGTATATCAAGAAGTAATGCAAGTATTCAGACAAAATTTTGTTTGTAGAAGAATCTTAAAGGTAGAGATGCTTATTCATTTCTGGCGTTAATCAGCTCAGACATAGTACTGTACCTTCGTTACAATCAGTATTTAAATGTGGAGTTGAATATAATACCATTTTTTCTCTTGAAATTTCACCTCCCCTTCCACCACTTAGTTGTTACAAAGAAAGCAATAATTACATGAACTAATTTGATTTCAGACGTCCCCAATAACTCTTAAAGAAAATGTTCTAGAAGAAAATTGCCGGCTACGCGGTGATTAAACGGTATTCCGTTTTTGCAAAAGGCAAAAAAAAAAGCCTTTACAGCAAATTTATTTGTTTAATTTCTTAGTGTGAAAAAAATTAATAATCCTAAATATACTTTAAAAAAAACTAAAAAATACGCTTTTAGAGTAAATCAAATTCAAAAGAAGATTTTGAAAACTGTTGAATATCCGCTAAGTTTACTTGCACTTATAATATGCATTTTGTGGACGATCGATGCCCTACTCAGAACTAGAGCCGCTATATAGACTATATAGCGGCTATATATAGGGGCCTTACTCAGAACTAATGGCAAATGCACTTATTATGCATCAACGTGCAATATAGTTTAGCCTTTAGTAATAATAATGGTTTTTAACATATTACTTTTACGTTTGTACAGAACGTGAATTTTATCTTTGACTCACAAGGGGACCTTACAGGTTATCACTCACCGATTTTGATGAGTTTTATATATTATGTAGAGGGACCCACCCTAAGTATTTTAGCAAAAATATATTCCTCAATGCGCCTTAGTTTTTGAGATATAACGATCCAAAGTTCAGCTCGAAGTTGTTACAGAGGTACGGTTGAGCAGTGGGCACAACAGCGGCCGTAGCCCAGTGAGCAAGGTCCCCCACTCAGACCGCTGGAGGTCTGGGGATCGAGTCCCGTGAATTAACAATATTAAAAATTGAAAAAAAAAAAAAAAAATATTTTCTAAATGAATAAATAAATAAAATAAAAATGAATAATTAAACGATTTTCCATTAACTATCGAATTTTTTTCGATATTAAAGAAAAAAAAAATACGTCACGGGACTCGATCCCCAGACCTCCAGCGGTCGAAGTGGGGGACCTTGCTCACTGGGCTACGGCCGCTGTTGTGACCACTGCTCAACCGTACCTCTATAATAACTTCGAGCTGAACTTTGGATCGTCGTTATATCTCGGAAACTAAGGCGCATTGGGGCATATCCTTTTGCTAAAATACTTAGGGTGGGTCCCTCTACATAATATATAAAACTCATCAAAATCGGTGAGTGACAACCTGTAAGAGGTCCCCTTGTCAGAGTTACATACCTAGAAACAAACAAACAAAAAACAAACAAACCCACGTGTGAAACCAATAAAAGCGTATTAAAAAGGAAGAAATTTAGCGTCCCTGGGCCCTAAGTACAGCCCTGAATAAACTATGGCATTATTTTGGTACTTAAATAATTTAAGCGTTAGAAGAAATCAATTTAGTTACATTTTTGTTAATAAATTAAGCTAATTTTCTAAACTGTTACGTTTAAAAAAAGTTACTAAACAGGTGTATTTATCATATCGTGATAGGCTTATTAGTAAAATTGAGCTACATAATTAAGCTGCATTGAATTTGTGAATTGCTGGAAACATTAAATCTGTACTATGCACTTAGTGTCATTTAGGAACGGCTATATTTTGGACTGGAAACATTTTGGACCGGCGGCCTTTCGGACCGGCGTTATTTTGGACCGGCGACATTTTGGCCCGGCGACCTTTTTGACCGGCGACATTTTGGCCCGGCGACATTTTGGACTGGCGACATTTTGGACCGGCGACATTCTGGCCCGGCGACATTTTTGACTGGCGACATTTTGGCCCGGCGACATTTTGGCCCGGCGACATTTTTGACCGGCGACATTTTGGCCTGGCGACATTTTTGACCGGCGACATTCTGGCCCGGCGACATTTTGGCCCGCGACATTTTGGGCAGACGATATTTTGGACCGGCGACATTTTGGCCCGCGACATTTCGGCTCGGCGACATTTTGGACCGGCGACATTTTGGCCCGCGACATTTTAGCCCGCGACATTTTGGCTCGGCGACATTTTGGACCGGCGACATTTTGGCCCGCGACATTTTAGCCCGCGACATTTTAGCTCGGCGACATTTTTGCCGCGACATTTTGGCCCGCGACAATTCGGCCGCGACATTTTGACCCCAAACCCTTTATAGATTTTATATGCTTCAGATCCTCAAATACAAATATTTTTTCATGCTTTATCAATAGTAATTGTTGCACAACTTGAACAACTTCAACGTCTTCAGAAAAAATGGTATCTGCAATGGATTCCTGCCCATGTGAACCTGGAGTTTAACGAAATTGCCGATTCTTTGGCTAAAGAGGCCAGAAAACTCGACCAAACCGCAATGCCAATCAACCTAGCAGATGTCTTTGCACGATCAAAAATTTTCACTCCCTTTAAAATCAAAGCATATGATCAAATAACCAATCTTGACATCGACAGGAGAACAGCCACCACGCTCATCAGGCTAAGAACAAAACATCATAAAAACATGAAAATTTCTGCTGATGGGACTAAAAGTTATCAAAACTGTGGAAACTGTCTCGATGAAGAACTCACAACACATCATGTTTTCAACTGTCCTGCAGTTGCTGCAGGTCTTCACATCTTAAACTACCCTATAGAGAAAGATTTGTACTCTTGTAATGCCATTGATATAGCTGAGGCTATTCAAGCACACCATTATTTGTAATCTCATTGAGGATACGACACCAACCAACCAACCATCGTAATTGTTTGTACATATCACGTTTTAAGTGTAATGCAATAATTTTTAAGCAAAAGATATTTTTTATCTTCTTTACCTCTTATTTTATGCTTTTTTCGGATTATCCGCGATAAGAAATCAGGTTTCTTTCACTTGTTATGAGCAAAACATGTCTCTCATTCGCCGATGTTGAACCACGTGACTTAGGGTCTTTGTTTCAGCTCTTCCTCATCCAACGATTGGACTTGCACCCTCCAGTTACTAATATCTGCCCTAATTTTGGACTCTGATTGTTCAGCATTCGTGTTTTATGATGGATGATATATTGATGATAATATATTTTGGAATGAAGAAGTATCATCATCAAGGAAAAAACTGTGATAATATTCATGAAAATTGAGTAAAAACGAAAGTAATAATAAAACTGTGTGATGTCTTTTTTTTTTTTATTGTTTGGAGAAAGAACTTATCAAATGAAAGTTTATCATACACTAGCGGTACCCGCACGGCTTTGCCCGTGGTATAAAATTAAAAGTTCATTTGTAAAATAATTGATATAGCAGAAAAAATGCTCCATTTTAGTTTTATTCAACTATAATTCCTTCAAAGTGATATAAAGATCTGATATGGACCCCACACTACTTAATTTTACGTGTAAATTTCTTAGTAGATGCCTTAAGTGCTAAAATAGTGCTTGGAGTGAGCAAGATAACAATTCAAACATTTGTATCCCTAGTTTGCTACGAAACAATGCAAAAAAATGTTTTACAATGATTAATCTCCTAAATATCATCGATTTTAACATCATTCAGTGGATTTTTCGCAAAATATCGCCAACAGCGCCAAATTGAACCTAAATAAAAAAAAAAAAATTTTTTTTCGCCAATTGGCGTCAAATACTTGGCGATCAAAAGCTTGGCGATATATCGCCAAGTGGTCGCGCCAATTCATATCACTTTTGTTAACCAATTCATATCACCTTGCATTGAAAACACTGATTTACCCGATAAATGGGGTAAAACACCCCCTTGGAACATTCGAATGCAACCCCAAGGGAGATGGACAAAAATAAGCCAAAAGAAAAAATAAGAACAATTTTGTTGATAACAGGAACCAACAGAAATCTTACCAAAGTTTAAAAGAAGAAGAAAGTTTTCTTTCCTAGCTTAAAAAACAAAACAATACATTTTCCGAAATGAAACACTTTAAAAAAACGATGCAATATCGCAATTGATACGATATTTCGTTAATCTGTGCTTTAGGTACCCTTTTCTCGCTAAATGAACGATAGGCGCGCCAAGCGTGGTAACCCTAGCTATTTTGCGTAGTTGACTTTTTGAAAACGCGCCAAGCAGGGTCCCAAAGCATCTTCACCGGGAAAAAGACAGGGTTGCCAGAGAATTGGAACAAAAAAATACTACGCCTCCTCTAAAAAAAATATTACAAAATACTACTGTTTCCAAACGTTGCCAAAATCAATGTTGCTGAAATGCGAAATCTATGAAAATGAAAAAAAAAAAAAAAAATCCGCCAAATCTTTTAATTAAGTCATTAGTGTATTGGAAACAGGGTTGCCAGAAAAATACTACGCTCCTTATTTGGGCCGAAAAAATACTACCGTAGAATCAAAAATACTACGTCTGGCCGTAGCCTACGAAGATTGACGCTGGCAACCCTGGAAAAAGAACGAAACAAAAATAAGTATGAACACGTAACCATAGTAACAACATGAAAAGTTGATTTCCGTTGATAAAATAATTCATTTTATCTCTCTTTTCAAACAAATTTTATTCTAAAGCTCAACCATTTTAGAATCGTTTGGCTTGCTTTACTGAAGGTAAGCCTTGAATTTCGGGATTCTAAAAACAATTGTTACAGCTCTCCTGATGATCGTAGAAACTTCGAAAAAACTTCATTTTGTGCAGAAAATTCCAAGCTTTCGAATGACATAAGACTTGAAAATGTGTGTGAAATATTTCTTCCCTATTTTATCGAATTTCCGCTAAGAATTCGAATAGAAAAAGAACGAAATGGAATTTTCGAAAAATCGCTTCGAGGTGCAAAACTACATGCTACAAACTAATTTTGTGCCAAGTGGCATGAAAATCGACCAAACGGTTTTGGCGCTACGCGCGTAACAGACAGACAGAAGGAAAGACAGAGAGACAAACTTTCAGCTTTATTATTAGTAGAGATAGTTGACGTTGACGGAAAATAGGAATACGGGGTTCATTCAACTCGCTTTTGTTCGATTCGGTTGAATTCTATCTACAAGTAGTCTCGCAAAGGAAATATTCCTCTGGGTGGGGTTAAGGAATTTTTGGAAGGTTGGTAGATACAATTGATTAATATTTGATTTGATCCAATTCTGTTAGATTTGAAGCCCCTAAAACGGGTTATTTCAAGTTGACGATCTCTCTTTTTTTTTTTTTTGAAATACTAAAAAATGTAACAGATAAATACAACGTTAAAAAGCACAAATGCGTTTCTGCTTTTTAACATTGTAGTTATTCTTTATATTTATGCACAAAGGTATTTACCAATTTTACTAAAACATAGCTCGGAAGTAATTCTAATTTTTTCACTTTACCAAGCAGATGAATTAAATGTAATGAAACAAAATGATTCGTGTATGTGTTTTAAATGATCTTTTTTGTTGGTGGTACACATTTCAAATCATTCTGCAATTGAATAGGTGTCCGGAAGAAGGGCCTATGTCATGATTTCTAAATTGTGAAGGAGAGCGAAAAAACAAAGGTGCCAATTATTTTAGGAAATTAATTTGTGATTTCCCTGGCATCTATCGGATTCTTTGGGTACTACTAAGCAAGCCAACGGTTACTAGACTTAACAAAGGCGGTTACTAGACTTAACAAAGGCTTTTATTCCATGAAAAAACAAAATTCAGAAAATCATGACATAGGCCCTTCTTCCGGACACCTATTCAATTATTTGTATTTTTCTTTGAATGTAGTTTGCATTTTAAACATAAAATTGCTTGGTATTTCTTCTTCTTTTTTAACCTAAGTTCTATGTATCTGTTTAGAAGCAATATATTCTTAAATGTTCTTGTTAGGGCCGAGTTCAAGTGAAACACCATTGCAATCGCTTCGACGCGATCGCAATAGACCAAAATTGCAATCGTTACTGGAAGTCGAATTACGATAGAATCGTATCTCGTAGCGATTGCAACGTTTCAC
Source organism: Uloborus plumipes (assembly GCA_038373865.1). Lineage (NCBI taxonomy): Eukaryota > Metazoa > Arthropoda > Arachnida > Araneae > Uloboridae > Uloborus > Uloborus plumipes. The sequence continues at coordinate 10,005 of JAXGGA010015579.1, forward strand.
ATGAATCCAAATTTGGGAATTTGCGATTGCATTGGTGAGTTGCGATCGTCCGTGTCTCACTTGAATTCCTGCCTTAGTTTTCTTTATTAATGCGTTTGTAATTAAAAGTCTGGAAAAATTACTTTCACTTTCGAATCAGTGGAGCTGAGAATTTCTGTAAAAAAGTAGTGAATAATTTTGGTTTCAAAATGCTTCTGTAAAAAATTTGAATTATCTAATTGAGAAAAAACTTTCCCTTTTTTTTTCCAAACAATGCACATTATTAGCTAAAAAAATTTAAATGCTCAGTTAAGAAACCAGAATGTGGTAATTTTGAATCAGAAAAAAAGGAGGAAGGAGAGAAGTAAAAATTTCATTCGAGAAAATAAGAACTAAGCTAGCGGTATTTTCAAAATACATTAGGGCAGTCTATTAGAACTGATAGTTAAAATTATAAAAGCAAACAATCTATATAAAAAGGAAAAGTAAATTGTTGCTTATTAATTCGACTTTTAAGCTCTTCACCATAAAAATAACATTTCAAATGCCGTAAAGTCGGGTTACTTGGACCCACAAGGGGGTTACTTGAGCCCACAGTAAAATGATAAAATCTGGGTATGGTACTAGCATTACAGACTGCAGAGTGTTTATACCTAGCGGAGAAATGAGGAACTACGTGCAAGTCTTCAACTAGTAGTACCAAACCTAGATTTTATCATTTTACTGTAATGGGCTCAAGTAACCCCCTAGGGTCCAAGTAACCCGACTTTACGGTGCTCAAAATTATCGTCCAGGATGACGTCAGTAAGACGATGTATGACGTCACTAACAGTATGATACTAGGGGGTTGCAATCCATCTGCCATTTCTGCATGAGTGCCCGAAATGTAAATACGTGAAAACATTGAAAACAATATTACATTAAAACACATGACTATGTTTATTAAAATATAAAAAATGTAACATCGGTGGCTACATTGTAACAGAAATATGAAACTAAAACAGACATCTTGCATATAAGCACACGTATGCAATCCAACAAAACACAATAACATACCAATATCAATAAACAAACAGAAAAATAATAGACCAGTAACTTACTTACAACAATGGAGCCCCATCTTTGCACTTTAAGCATTTGAACAAACATAAAAATAATTGGAAAGTAACTTATTTACAATGACGCTCGATCTTTGCGCTTAATCGTTTAAACAAACATAAAATAATAGGCCAGTAACTCACATACAACAATGGCGCTCGATCTTTGCACTTAAGCATTTAAACAAACATAAAAAATAGGGCAGTAACTTATTTACAATGACGCTCGATCTTTGCGCTCTAAGCATTTGAGCAAACATAAAAATAATGGGGCAGTAACTTATTTACAATGACGCTCGATCTTTGCGCTTAAGCATTTAAACAAACATAGAAATAATGGGCCATTAACTTATTTACAACAATGACGCTTGATCTTTGTGCTTAAGCATTTAAACAAACATAGATATAATGGGCCAGTAACTTATTTACAACAATGAAACTAGATCCTTGCACTTAAGAATTTTATATTTGGTGAAATTTTAAAACATATCCGCCGTGATTAACATGCAAAAAATAAGAGATCACCAAATATAAAGATAACCTATAAAATCACTAACTAATAAAACCACACTTAATGAGAGGCTTAATTTTGGAATATTAGCTAGTACTACTTATTAACAACACACGATAAGATTGACAGCAACGCTCTGTTGGAGCGTGCCCCTATTCAAATACACAAAATGCAACATTGGCCCAGCGACATTTCGGCCAAAATATATCACATAATCAAGAATAATAATTTACATGTATCCGGACACAAAACAGAACGCACCAATATAAATTATTTTGTAAAAGAGATTTATTGCATCGGTAAATTATTTACAATAATGACACAACAGACTTGAATTTAAGCATTTTGTGTTTGGCGAAATTTTGAAACGCATCTGCTGTGACTGGCACGAAAATTGAGATCGATCGCCAAATATGAGGATATAGCTTATACAAGCACCCATATTTTAAAACAAGTTTAATTTTAGAATTTTAGCTTAAAAAGCATACACAGTAACCCTTCGTTATATAGCGCTTGTGGGGGGGGGGGGGGAGGGCACAAAAAAGTGCAATATATCCAAAAACGCGATCTAACCAAAGTTGTAAACAGTGACGATTTATTAACGTACAAATTAATGACATGTGCGCCTAGAGATCTCTGTGGAGGTCATAAAACAGAAGAGATCTCTAACCGGGAGAAATCTCAGGAGGACATAAATCAGGAGAGATTGACCAGGAGAAATCTCTGGAGGTCATAAATCGGGAGATATCTCTGATGACCGGGAGGAATCTCTGGAGGTCATAAATCGGGCGCGATCTTTGATCATGAAAAATCTGTGGAGGTCTTAAATCGGGAGCTATTTCTGACCAGGGGAGATCTCTGGAGGTCATAAACGGCTGCGATTTCTGACCAGGAAAAATCTCTGGAGGTCTTAAATCATGAGCTATTTCTGACCAGAAGAAATCTCTGGAGGTCATAAATCGGGAGATATCTCTGATGACCGGGAGGAATCTCTGGAGGTCATAAATCGGGCGCGATCTTTGATCATGAAAAATCTGTGGAGGTCTTAAATCGGGAGCTATTTCTGACCAGGGGAGATCTCTGGAGGTCATAAACGGCCGCGATTTCTGACCAGGAAAAATCTCTGGAGGTTTTAAATCGGGAGCTATTTCTGCCCAGGAGAAATCTCTGGAGGTCATAAATCGGCCGCGATCTCTGACCAGGAGAAACCTCTGGAGGCCTTAAATCAGGAGCTATTTCTGACGAGGAGAAATATCTGGAGGTCAAAAATCAGAAGAGATCTCTGACGCTTTGACCATTAAAAAATCTCTGGAGGTCATAAATCAGGGGAAATCTCTGACCAGGAAAAAATCTCTGGAATTCACAAAACTGGGAGATATCTCTGGAAGGCATTAATCAGGAGAAATCTCTGAAGTTCATAAATCGGGAGATATCTGTGATCATTGTAAAATGCTTCTTAGAAGAGTTCAACACTTTAGCATCAATTCGTTAGAAGCCCTTCGCATTCTGGAAGCTGATGTAGTTCCATTCTTCTCTCTTCGTCTTGGCTGTCTTTCCTGACTGGAAGGACATAGAGAAATCTTTCCCAGAAATGTTTACTTTCCCAAGTCAAGTACGTCTTGAGCTCCATATGCCTCTGGATATCTTCACGCAGCCTTTTGGTTTCTGGCAAATCCCCCACCGTCACAATGATGATTCTGTTGATTTCGTCCTTGTAGGTCATCTCGTAGGCTATCTTAAATTCAAACATGCACCAGTGACTTTCCAAGAAATGCCTGAAATGAATTAATTAATCAATATTCCTCTGGGTTTTTTCATTTAATCATGAAGAAAGGTCTTTCATACATGTTTTGTCAGAAAAAAATATTTCGCTCCCCTTCCATTTTTGCAAAAATCCAATTTTATAAAAACAATCCTGAAGTTACAACTCAATTATTAATAGAACAGAAAAACCTCACCACATTTGAGGCAAAACAGTTTTCATATGCACAAAGCGATGTGTCTTTGTTGTCATATTATAATATGTGCATCAGTAATTTTACTTTATTTAACAGATCAAACGAAATTATGGGGAAAAATACATAAAATACGACGTAGCTGAAGGATTAATGCAATGTTAAATCAGAGTGGGCTTGCTTTTGAGGACAAATTTTTAAAAAATATTTTTAATATTTCTCGCTTCCTCAAACTAGAATGCCAAATTTCTGATTTATTTTTCCCGACACCTTTTTTTGACGATTTGCTTCTTGTCACACATTTGTGACAGAAATGAACTTTAAAAAAAAATAAATAAATAAATAAACGACATAAAAAAGCGTTCCATCTGCGACCTTCAGAGTTGTTGAACATTCAATCCCGAGCCTTCGTGGTGCAATTGGCTTTCTCATTTGGCTGTTAGTTGAAAAGTTAGTATTCAGGGTGTCCCAGTTAGCCACTTTTTTTGATTATCCCGAATTATCTCGGGCGCAAGGATGCCCATCTCTCCAAGCTCAATGGCGCAAATTACCCCCCCCCCCCCAATTTTTCACAACCCTCTTATGCTTTTTATTTTTATTTTTACCTCTCTTTCTTATTTTATTTATTTTTTAAAATATATTTTTTTTAATATTATTTATTTTTTATATATTATTTATTTTTTAAATATTATTTATTTTTTAAATATTATTTATTTTTTTAAATATTATTTATTTTTTCAAATATTATTTATTTATTCTTTTGAATATTATTTTTTTTTTTGCGTAGAACAGAATCGCTTTTTTTTTCTCTTCCAGACATTCCAAGCAAATTTACACGCAGAAAATAAAAAAATAAATAATAATAATAAAGAAATAAAAGAACTAATTTAAATTTAAAGTATTAATTAATGAATAATTTTTATTTAAAAAAATCAGCAAATAATTTAAATAAATAAGTAAATAAAAAAATTAGTTTTAAAAAATCCCCCCCAAAAATTTTGATGGCGCAACTTGCGCCATAATCCCCCCCTGTGGGCACCCCTGCTGGGGCGCGTATGACTTACAGGTCATTATTATCCCGAGAAAACTCGAGTGAAGCTAAAAGATTTTACACCTATAAAAAATTAAAAATTCAACTTGAAACCTACATATTTTGTTCGTTTCATTTCCTTGTATATAAAAATCAAATTGAAAAAACGTGATTTTTTGTTTTTTGCAATTTTTTTCAAAAAAAAAAAAAAATTGTAAGCTAAGCGGTGAAGTGTTTTAGAATTTCTAAATCATATCGAATTAGGAATTATAAATGCTTTCCTGACGCGGTGAAATTTTACTATGCCAGGAGCATTCCAGATAATTCGGATTCTATGCGTCGAAGATGTGAAGTGTACATTGCAGCCGGCGGGAAAAAAGTGAGCACTTACTTTGACCCAAGTCCCCCTTTTTTACATGCATTTTTCAAAAAAAAATCACTTACTGTCTCTTTCTGCTTGCGTCACCGCTTTAGAAGAGCATTTCCAGTCCCTCATTGCTTTTTGATTTTGAGTCGTTATAGGATGCCCCAGGGCCATATTTAAGGGGAGGGTTTTTAGGGTTCAAACCCCCCACGAAATTTTTCCATAAAAAAAACCCTTTGGATTTCTTTTTTTTTCTTCCTTTGCTGAAAATTGCTATTTACTTTCTTTCAGTTACAATAATTTCAGTTGAAAATTGAAATTATTAATATGGAGGAATTGTACAAACTCGGTGCTGTATCTTCAGTACTGTAATACGAACATCATTTCTTTCAAAATAGTACATCGTTTTCCTTCAGATTTTGAACACCTAACTCAAGCAAAAACATCAAAATTCTTTAATGAGCCAACTCTATGTTTAACATATTTAAAATTGTCAAAAATATGAACGTTAGAAGTATTACCTATAGAATGCTCGTATGAGCACGCGCATCAATTTTGAGTTATTAACCCATTAATGCCTAGCGTCCCTTTTTAGGGACGGTCCAAAAAAGGGTCTGAATTTCCCCCAAATGAACATTTAAACCAAATAATAGTGTTCAATGAGTACCTTGGTATTGTTTCAATTCGTTATTAACAGATTGCAGCACGTAACCATTGTAAAGGGTGTTCTGTAGCAGTTTTGACATGATCTTTATCAAAAATTCCATCGTTCACAATATCAAGAAAAAAAGCTAAGTTTTTAAAGTGATTCCCAGCTTCCCAGTTTAGGTTAATTGCTGATTTTATTTCTTCTTATAAAATGACTTTTTAAATATTATATCGTAGACAGAAAAAAAATTAGTAAGAAAAGTATGTACCCTCTGGGGTCTATCGTAACTTTTGAGGGACGATTTTTCTTTCCTGAATACAAAAAATATTTTTTACATTATATTTGTTTTATTATTTTTCCTGTCCATTAAACACTGTTTGTAACCAGTATACAAAATATCTTTGAAAAAAAAAATCTCCGGCATTAATGGGTTAAAAAGACAACGAATATTTAACGGGTGGGAAGTTATATACTGCACACTGCAGATTTTTTTATTATTTAATTTATAAGTCAGCATTTATATTTGCTCATGTTTGACGCTCTTAATGCAGCACCCTCTCATTCAAATAATCTATTGTAACAAAAAAGAATAGATTATATCTGTGACATTGGTTCTAAAAGGGCCAATGTCAATTTTTTCACATTCTGTGTTATTTACATCAAAAGTTTCCAATTTAGTAAAACTCTAATTGTACAAAGGCCAATGTCTATATAATGTATAATAATAATATATATTATATACTATATAAATTATTTTATATATATGTTTATATAATATATAATATATAATATAATATACAAAAATTTCATATGATAAAATAATGTTTCTTTACACTAATAATAAACAAATACCAAAAAATAATAATGGGAATTTTAATATAAGAAAGTTATAGCATTCTAAAAAATTTCAAATATCTTTCATCGCCTTTTTCTCGAAACTAACATTTTTGACCTAGGCCCTTTTAGAACCAAGCCACAGATAAAAATGAAATCAAATTGTGTTGATCATATAGATGTCACGAGAAATGTGTTTGTTAAAACCCTCCCCGAAACAAAAGTCTGGTTACGGCCCTGAACCCCTTCCCTCCTCCTAGAAGTTCTGAAACACTTAACTGGGTCACCCTGTATATTGTACCTCTGGTAAGTTAACCTCAGACATAGACAATGCTTTCCTCCTTTTCGGATAATAGGAAAGTGTAATTGGCATTTAATTGAGTCGTGGATTACCTTTGTAAAACAACTACGAAAGTACACTGTTAAAACTATACAGGTTACACAAGGCAACTTTAAGGGTGAAACGTTATCGCATCAGCGACACCCCCTGAAGGGAGCCACTTGAGTCCCTATGGCACCCCTGAAGGTGACATTTGGCTCCGTGTGTCACCCTATGGGTGTCTTATGGCTCCTTAAGGAGCCACAAGAGCGGGGCAATGGGGCGATCGCCCCTCCCTTGAGGGACTCTTCTTCTGAAGATCAAAAAAGGCGATTTTAGTTGATCTCTGACGATATTAATTGAAAGGATGGAGATTCGGGGCTCTGTTCTGGAAATTTTTCGAAATGGAAGACCAAAACATTTGTAATCAACATGTGTTAACAAGGATGCATGACGGAAAAAATGAGCAAGTAAGAAAAAAATAATCAATCGCTCCTCCCTTGGAACATTTCTGGATCCGCCCTTGAGGAGACAAATGGTACCTTCAAGGGTTTCACGGAGAGTCAAGTGGTACCCCTCAGAGGGTACCGCTGGTGCTACAACGTTTGACCCTTAAAGGAGCTTCGTGCAACCTGTAGTGTTAACAGTGTAGCCCAGCGCAATTAAGTGCTAACTACCTTTTCACTGAGGGTAGTTTTCACTGTAAAAAAATCTACATTCAAGCAAGCTAACACTCTCCCACATATGGTTTTTGATGAAATGATTTTATTCCAAAAAAAAAAAAAAACTTACTCGGAAAGAAAAACTACTGTTTTCTTGGAGTCACGTATTCCGTTTCTAATATTCTTAGCGATGTCTTCACCGCCTTCGAAATCCCGATCGTGGATGAAAAATTTCGTTCGCTGCTTCTTCGGAACCTCTGCAAAAAAAACGAAAAAATACAACTTTTTTGAAAGTAAATGTGATTGTCAAAAGATTATTTTTAACTAAAGTAAAATATTTCTCTGTTGACTCACGGAATACATATAATAGTGGTGAGAATAATCAATACAAATGTGACAACCAGCAACAGGCTCTGGGCCCGATTGGGCTGGTCCCAATGAAGATCAATGGCCCTCTTAAAGCCATCTACTCCCTTGTTCCTTATCGCCTCTTCCGGTAAACTGTTCCAAATTAACCCATTTATGCCCAGTAGCCTAAAAACGGGACGCTTGTTAGCTACTGCATACAAAAACCTGTGATGGGTATATCCTTTTACTAAAGCTGTTTTTCACAAGTTAAATAGTCCTTCTTCTTGAGAAAACCAGATAGAACTACTAGTTGGATACTAGTTGTATCAAAATATCCCATAAACAGGACGTTAAATAACTTAATAAATATGGCAACAGCGAACTATTTCAAGCCTTAAATGTATGTAAACCATTCCAAGGAAGAGTTTTAAGCAGATAAAAATTGTTAAAAAAACTTAGGCATAAATGGGTTAACACTACCCTGCTAAAATTGCAATTTCTCCGAATTTCCAGATCAGCCTGAGATTTAAACAGCTTAAAACTGTGACCCCTTGTCCTGCTTTCCGTGCAAAAATCTATCCCAATTAACATCATTCATGTTAATAAATTTAAACAATTGAATCATGTCCCCTCTGATACTCCTTTGCTCAAGACTACACATATAAGCATTAATAAGTCTGGAATCATAGTCTAAATTGGAATAATCAAGAGTTAGCATAATCGAGTAATTCTTCTGAATAATTTCGCAAACTATGGATCGTTTATAAAGCAGTAAGTAACCGCCCCTAAACAGGGGCTAAGGCAAACCCTGACTTAGGGGTGGTTGCTTACTGCTTTATACCCGAGCTTTGCCTCAAAATTTTCGAGTTGTACCGTACCAAGTGCGGTCGCTCGCTGGTAATCTAATTTTTACATTACCTACCAGTTTTTGTTGGCTCTCTTTGCTTTATAAGAGGATTTTTGCCTCCAGCTTGTTTAATTTTTATTTCATGCTGATGACTGCATAATAAGCGGGAAACTGCAGAGGATTTTTGCCTCCAGCTTGTTTAATTCTTATTCCATGCTGATGACTGCATAATAAGCGGGAAACTGCAGAGGATTTTTGCCTCCAGCTTGTTTAATTCTTATTCCATGCTGATGACTGCATAATAAGCGGGAAACTGCAGAGGATTTTTACCTCCAGCTTGTTTAATTCTTATTCCATGCTGATGACTGCATAATAAGCGGGAAACTGCAGAGGATTTTTACCTCCAGCTTGTTTAATTCTTATTCCATGCTGATGACTGCATAATAAGCGGGAAACTGCAGAGGATTTTTACCTCCAGCTTGTTTAATTCATATTCCATGCTGATGACTGCATAATAAGCAGGAAACTGCAGAGGATTTTTACCTCCAGCTTGTTTAATTCTTATTCCATGCTGATGACTGCATAATAAGCTGGAAACTGCAGAGGATTTTTACCTCCAGCTTGTTTAATTCTTATTCCATGCTGATGACTGCATAATAAGCGGGAAACTGCAGAGGATTTTTACCTCCAGCTTGTTTAATTCTTATTCCATGCTGATGACTGCATAATAAGCAGGAAACTGCAGAGGATTTTTACCTCCAGCTTGTTTAATTCTTATTCCATGCTGATGACTGCATAATAAGCAGGAAACTGCAGAGGATTTTTACCTCCAGCTTGTTTAATTCTTATTCCATGCTGATGACTGCATAATAAGCTGGAAACTGCAGAGGATTTTTACCTCCAGCTTGTTTAATTCTTATTCCATGCTGATGACTGCATAATAAGCGGGAAACTGCAGAGGATTTTTACCTCCAGCTTGTTTAATTCTTATTCCATGCTGATGACTGCATAATAAGCGGGAAACTGCAGAGGATTTTTACCTCCAGCTTGTTTAATTCATATTCCATGCTGATGACTGCATAATAAGCAGGAAACTGCAGAGGATTTTTACCTCCAGCTTGTTTAATTCTTATTCCATGCTGATGACTGCATAATAAGCTGGAAACTGCAGAGGATTTTTACCTCCAGCTTGTTTAATTCTTATTCCATGCTGATGACTGCATAATAAGCGGGAAACTGCAGAGGATTTTTACCTCCAGCTTGTTTAATTCATATTCCATGCTGATGACTGCATAATAAGCAGGAAACTGCAGAGGATTTTTACCTCCAGCTTGTTTAATTCTTATTCCATGCTGATGACTGCATAATAAGCTGGAAACTGCAGAGGATTTTTACCTCCAGCTTGTTTAATTCTTATTCCATGCTGATGACTGCATAATAAGCGGGAAACTGCAGAGGATTTTTACCTCCAGCTTGTTTAATTCTTATTCCATGCTGATGACTGCATAATAAGCAGGAAACTGCAGTCCATGGATGGAATAAACGGCATGGTGGAGTAGTGCAAGGATCGTTTGTCGAGTGATTTTTCCTAATGGTTTCGTTTTTTGAGTGATTTTTTCGAATATTTTCATTTTTAAAGTATTTTTTTCCCAACCGATTTTAGCTCGTCGAGTGATTTTTTCAAATAGTTTCGTATCGCCAAGTAATTTGTTCAGAATGGTTTTGCTCGTCGAATGATTTTTCCTAATAGTTTCGTTTGTCGAGTAATTTTTTTCCGAAAGGTTTCGTTTTTCGAATGATTTTTCCGAACGATTTCGTTTTTCGTGTCTTTTTTCCGAGTAGTTTCACTCGTCGAGTGATTTTTCTCATTGGTTTCGTTTTCGGAGTGATTTTTCGAATATTTTCGTTTTTCGGGAGATTTTTCCGAATCTTTTCATTTTTCGAGTGTTTTTTTTCTCAACGGTTTCGCTTGTCGAGTGATTTTTCCGAATGGCTTAATTTTTCGAATAGTTTCGTTTTTCGGGTGATTTTTCTGAATGATTTCGCTTGTCGAATGATTTTTAAATTATTTCGTTTTTAGTGCGATTTTTCGAACAATTTCGTTTTTCGGGTGATTTTTCCGAATATTTTATTTTTTCGAGTAATATTTTTGAATAGTTTCGTTTTTCCAGTGATTTTTCCGAACGATTTCGTTTTTCCAAGTGATTTTTCCGAACGGTTTCGTTTTTCCAAGTGATTTTTCCGAACGGTTTCGTTTTTCCAAGTGATTTTTCCGAACGGTTTCGTTTTTCAAGTGATTTTTCCGAATGGTTTTGTTTGCCGAGAATTTTTTTGTCTCGTGGTTTCGTGTATCAAGTTTTTGTTCGAACACAAAATTTTCAAGGAAGGGATGATTTTTTCTTTATTTTTCTTTCATTTTTATTTCTTATCGTAGTTAAATTTCGGGCGATAATCACATTTGGAGGCACAGTCAGTAATTCTAAACGGGTAGTAAAAGGGGTAATAAATTGCAGTAAAAAAATTCTTGAAAAATGTCACAAGCGCAGACGTTAGGTCTCATACATTGTGGCATTTGCTTGGAACAAGTAATTTATCCGGAGGTACACAAAAGATAAAAAAAATAAAAATGCAATCCTTGGGCAAGACCATAAAAGAATTAAAAGCATGTACCTCTTGCTACTTCTAACATGATTTCCCGATCTTCTTTCGCGTAGGCCAAAAACGCATCATAGGGCTTGTCTTCATCCGAGTCAACTTCTTTGAGTCTTTTAAATCCACGGGCATACAACCAGGCCTTGATCTCCAACTGGTACTTCAAGCAGACCACCGCTCCACTGGAGCACAAAAATAGGAGAACTGAAATATAATTATCGGGAATTGAGTGAGGACTGTGCGTGCCATTTAAAATTTGTGAACTTTACTTGAGCATAAAAGGAGAACTGAAATACAGTTATCGAGAATTTTTTAAAGACTGTGCATGCCATTTAAAATTTGTGAACTTAGCTTGAGCGTAAAAGGAGAACTGAAATACAGTTATCGAGAATTGAGTGAGGACTGTGCGTGCCATTTAAAATTAGTGTACTTAACTTGAGCATAAAAGGAGAACTGAAATACAATTATCGGGAATTGAGTGAGGACTGTGTGTGCCATTTAAAACTTGTGAACTTTACTTGAGCATGAAAGGAGAACTGAAATACAGTTATCGAAAATTTTTTAAAGACTGTGCATGCCATTTAAAATTTATGAACTTAGCTTGAGCGTAAAAGGAGAACTGTAATACAATTATCAAGAATTTAGTAAGGATAAGGACTGTGCAAACTACACAGCTCTGTCTGTGGAAATATTAAATTGTTTTCTGTAATGTTAATACGTATTTTAGAAAAGTTTTGTTTTCAAAAAGAGAAGAAAAGAGCGATTAGTTCTTACCTGCTATGCTAAAAGAAATCAGGTACCAGAATACTTCTGTTGGGCAAAGATCTAAATCATTTAGCGTCCATATCACTCTTCCACTCAGATTGGGGGTTTTTACATTATTGGAACATAAGGTTCTGTTTATATCTCGCACCTGTTCAAAGACAAATGCATAACATTACGAAAAAAGTTTGTGGCGGAAAAGTCTTTAGATTCAATTTAAACATTTCTTACTAATTTCTTACTATTTTAATGTTTCATAATCTTGATTTTACACTGAGTCGTTCCGTCCTTTCTGTACCTCAGAACCAGACTAACGTAAGTCCTTTTTCGTCATTTTTCAGCAGAGGCCGAAAACGATTGTCGGATACATGCAAAATATGGGATTCGCGCTCTTTTCACGCTGCTAAATAATTGTGAAGGAATTTGTTTTATAGAATACTGTTGAAATGGATCGATGTGGAATAAGATTCTACATACAATGAAGCAAAAAAGTGAAAATCGCCATTTTTGGACTTGCGTCGTTCTGGTTCTGAGGTACAGAAATAACCACCTAACTTAACCCATTACTGCCTAGCGTCCATTTTTAGGGACGGTCCAAAAAAGGGTCTGAATTTCCCTAAAATGAACATTTCAACCAAATAAAAGTGTTCAATGAGTACCTTGGTATTGTTTCAATTCGTTATTAACAGATTGCAGCACATAACCATTGTAAAGTGCATTCTGTAGCAGTTTTAATATGATCTTTATCAAAAATGGCACCGTTCACAATCTCAAGAAAAAAAGCTAAGTTTTCAAAGTTATTCCCGGCTTCTCAGTTTATATTAATTGCTGGTTTTATTTCTTCCTTTAAATGTCTTTTTAAATATTTTATCGTAGGCAGGAAAAAATTTAGCAAAAAAAGTATGTACCCTCTAGGGTCTATCGTCACTTTTAAGGGACGATTTTTCTTTCCTGAATAAAAAAAATTATTTTTTACATAATATTTTTTTTATTATTTTTCCTGTCCATTAAACACTGTTTGTAACCAGTATACAAAATATCTTAAGAAAAAAAAATGTCAGGCATTAATGGGTTAAATTGACACAATTACCAACCGAGGATTCCATCAGAGGAAAAAAATATGCGTGAGAAAATATCGAGCTCTCCTGAAATTTGATAATTTAAAATATTGAGTGAGATTTTAGAATATTCATTTTCCTGTGATTAAAAATTTCAGAATCCTATTATATATGCCAGCTCTAATTGTGTGTGTTTCAAATGACATATAATTACAAAACTGTTTTGACCAATAAAATTAGTTTACTGATTCAAGCGTATAATAAAATAAATAATTATTTGGATGGAAAATAAAACAGTGAGTTAATATCCCAGCTACGATAGGCGTGTGGGTGTGTACTATGTAGGAGTCGGTGGACCTCCAGGAGGTGGAGTACCGGTCACCCACCCGGTAGCCGACTCCGGGGATAATCTGAAAAAGGAACTGCAGAACATCTGATGTCCAAAATATGATAAAAGTAATTTGTCATTGCTCAAAAAACGTATTTTTGCAAAATTTGGCGTTGGAAATTACTACTTTTGCAGCTACATGCTTCAGTTTGTTAGATGACGAAAAAAAAATTACAGTGAACTCTCACTTATGCGCCGGCCCAAGGGACCAGCAGAAAAAGGCGCATAAGTGAAAGAGACGTATAAGTGAACAAGCCTATTTAAAGGACTAAAACGCAACATAGTTTCTAATGAGAGAATGAATAAGAATACTTCTATAGAAAAGGGACATATTACCACTGTTTAGCAATTACTGTAGCGTAACTACAATGATAAAGAGAAAACAAAAATTGTAGCATACCTAGTTACAAACTGTTTCCTTTAAAATGATCCATAATAAGTAATTGTCCCTCTCTGAACTCTAGTTCATGCGGATAATATGTCTTCCGTGACCAATAGGCGAAGGATTAAAGGGGAAAGTGAAGAAAAATGCTTATTTTTTAAATAAAAAAAATTTTTTTGCTTACATTTTACGGAAAGTTCGGCGCATAAGTGAAATATTTATCTTTAGAGCGACACATAAACGAATGATACTATCATTATTTTGCTATGGAATGTGCTGGGACCATTTAAAATCGTCGTATAAGTGAAAAAGGCGCATAAATGAGGCGGCGTATAAGTGAGAGTTCACTGTACCCATTTACAAGATGTAATTCATTAAAGAATACTTACAATGCTCATTCTAGACAGCAGCCACTTACGGAAAGGTATAGCATCACAATCACATTTCCAAGGATTGTCGGATAAGGTCACATCTTGTAACAAGTCCAACGAATACAGGAAAGTGGTCGACACAGTGCCTAATAGGTTCCCCGCCAGGTGGAGTTGTAAGAGCTGTGGATGCACGAGGATAGAAATGAAGGACTGAAACCTGTTGTGCTCTAAGCTGATGCCCAAGGCCTGGTCGTGAATGAAGAATTGAGACTGTGAAGTCATCTCGAAGTCGAAGCGCGTTTCAAGAAACTGAGACAAAGACGTATTCTGCAAGAAAAAATAAGAAAATTATGCAGTAGGACCTCTTTTATTCGGCCCTTGTTTATCGGAATCTCCGGATAATTAGGATCAAATTTTGTAGAGTTTTTAAAAATTCTTTCATTGTCAAGTTTACTTAATGATAGCTGAACTAAAAGTATACCAAACATTGGCTTTTTGTTTCGATTAAATGTACACACCCTGCATAGATCGCGCAATAAATTGAACCGTTTATTTAAAAAACCAGTCAACAGACAAGCTCTAAAAGATCGAAAACGCTTTTTTTCTCTCATTTGAAATTTTTTTTTCATAAAGTTTCTAACATTTTAAACTAAAATGCACACATATTTTGAAAATTTTCTTTGCGTAAACGTTACCACGATGTGCCTTAATCGGTCGAGTGGTCAAACGCGTTTGCTTTGAGAGCTCTTTGTACGCAATAAGTTAGCGGTTCTGGATTCAATCTTATTGTGTGTTATTAAAATAGCTACGAATTTATTTAAGTTTATTTGTAGTGGGAAAGCATGAACCAGACAAACATTAAATAAACGAATAATTAAAAGTAAACTCCCAGCAAGATGAATGCTCTTTTTTATTCTTCTATCTTTGAAAAGCGAATTTTGGTGTAACAGTGTAATAACCGTACACAGAAATTGGTGAAACATTACGCTATAATTACATTACCATGTTGCAACCTTCCACAAGTGATGTGTTACTTTACACCAGATATATCAGTTAAGTTACTCCATAGCAGTGGAGAGGTAGCACTACTGCCACCGTATTTATGGAGTAAGGTTACACAGTTTTTTTTTTTTTCACAGTGTACGATTGCTATACCCAAGTAGCATCAACTCATCGGATTTGATCATCGAACTCCTCGTAAACTGATCCCATAACGCACGATGACATCGTTCCGATCAGTATCCGACCACGGTTTTCGATGAGCTACTTTTCATCGGAAAGCAATATCCTCCGATCAACTTTCCCGATGAAAATAAGCCGAGCATCCAAAATTGATCCTAAATTCATCGGCACGGGACTGCACTGCTCGTAAATTGCTCCAAATCTCATCGTTTTTTCCAGCAAAACTCATCGGATTTTGCTACTCGGATTCTGTTTAGACGATAAGACATACTGGAGCGATTCCCAATGAGAACTCATCGAATCCGATCATCGGCCGATGAGAATTTCATCGGGTTTCGATGAATGGCCGATCATCGGCCTATGAGATTATGCTGCTAGGGTATACAAGCGAAAGAAAATCGTACCTCATTTGATTCCTCCAACAAGAAATCAGGTAAGACTGACATATTACGGTCCGAGCAATCTAGATACATGAAGTATTTGCCCTTGAACTCCGAACAGGAACAGGTGCAAGCACCTGGACATGGTTTGGCAGCATGGGGAAGCACATTATCATCTCGTGAAGTGCAGGGGACCACATCAGTTCCGGGCAAGCTGGAAGCATTTAACCACTTGAGGAATGAAAGAAATTTGCAGTCGCACCTGAAAGGATTGTCTGAAACAGAAAAGTGATTGTTATCAGCCCTAAAAAGTCTCAGCAGTTACACTTAAACAGAATCTGCTACCATTCACCATTAAGTACAGTCAATAACAAAGAAGTCGACGCAGCAAGAAGGAGGTATCAGAACGAAACGAAATTCTGCACATATAAGAACAACGTTGATACAAGAAAGTGATTAAAAATTAAAAGCAAAATTAACACTTACAATAGGAAAAATCTCAAATGAAAGGAGGTTTTAGTACCTTTTAGTACCCTGTTGAGGCACCTCTAGCGTGGATACACGAGGTGATATAGGCTAGCTTTAAAGCATGAAAGTCTCGTAGGATGCTCTACGTCATCGGATGGATACGCGAGGGGATACAGACCAGTTTTAAAGCATGAAAGTCTCGTAGGATGCTCTACGTCATCGCGTTACTCGGTAACTGCCAATGAGCTAATAATTCGATCAAGCTCGAAAACTGTTCAACTTACCATCCCGAGTAGTCCCAGATATGCTCGATCTGGGGCTAACGAATCAGGGAATCGAGCAAGACAGAGAAAGTGACAATGGGGTGGAGGAAGACCTGTGACACCCTTACTGTGCGGGGCCAATATTTGTCCTGTTGAAAGTTGACTGGTAGGAGCCCTGCCATGAGGATCAACGCGTGTGACTGCAGCATGGAACGAACAGGGCCTTGGTATCCCGATCGGTAAGGCGTCGGACTCGTGACCGGAGGGACCCGGGTTCGATCCCCAGCCGATCAAAGATCCGCCGTCTTAAGTAATGGTGGCTGGGGGACGTTAAAAATGTCGTAGTCACAAAGTCCTCCAAGTGTAACGATACCTCTGGGGGTGCTGGGCCAAGGGGCTTGCTCGACCCTTGGTCTGGTTCAAAAACAACAGAGCGCTTTTCAGGGCCCTATCCCCGTTAAACCACGAGTTGTGGTAGGTACGGGGGACTGGAGTGTGTGTGAAACATGGCACGAACGTATCGTTGTGCAGTCGTAAGGGCGAATCCAGAATTTTTTTAAGTAATTGGGAGATTTATTTTTTTACCACCTCTTTTTCGTTGCTTATACACACATGCTCAGATAAGGAGGCCGTCACATAACTTTTATGTATAAACTATAGAGCTTTACCAAAGAGTGGGAGGCAGGCAGGAGGTCCCCAAATGTATTCCTTCCCTTTTCCGTTACGTTATTCACTCCAGGGTCCCCCTCACCTACCACAACGCTTGGTTTTATCCATTGGATGGGGCCCAAAAGAATGCTCCTTTCTTTCGATTCAGACCAGGAGACGAGCAAACCCCTGATCCAGTAACTGGGTTCACTTGGGATAGTAATTGGAACAGAAAACGAATTTGATCGCATTGGCGCGCATTTCCGCAACGAGATGGCCCATAGCAAGTACCGTAAAATGGGGTGAATCGGAACACTTTTCAGCTTTGATTGTAAAAAAAGCAATTAAAGGATTTTTTTTTAATTTGATTTTTTGGGTAAAAACTTCGGTCTTGCTTTACTTTTGATACTCCTAGCAAAGACAAAACATTTTGAACAGTTATTATTAAAATATACAGGAAATTATGGGTGTTCCGAATCACCCCGCTGATAGGGCTCAATCGGAACACCTGTTAAAATTTTTAGTTTTTTCAATTTAAACTGTAATAGTTCTCACAAACATGAGGAATATTGATGGGGGAGAATAAGAACAGATAATTACCGTCAAATAAATGTATAATTTCAATACCAGTAAACGTTTATAAATTGTCAAAATTCAAAATAATTTTGAACTTATGAAAAATGAAAAGTAATTTTAAGAAATGTTTTTGAATTGAAATCCAAAGCTTTAACATGAATTGAAGTCACTCATGTCGTCCACAAATAAGTACTAGTCCTTAAAACTAGCAATTGTGACTTGGCTTAAGTTTTTTCATAACATCTCCTGGAATGAACTCTGCCTTTTCTTTAGTTTCTTGAAGTTTCTGAGTTTCGGGGATTGTACTGAAAGATTTTTTCGCTTATTCATCACTGTCTGTGTGCTGGACTTTTACTACATAAAGTCTATATGACTTTCCCCCTCGTATTTTAAGTAAAAAGAAGTCTCCTGGAGAAAAAAATCTTTTGAAATCTGCAACTTTTTGTCATTCTAAGATCTAGTTGCTCATGAGAAAGGATAAACAGTAATAAATCCTTGTCCTTGTCTTGGTTAGAAGAATTGGGGTTAGAATCTTGATTTTTCAAACAGTTTCCTTCAAATAAGTTTGAATTGGAACAACAGAACTAAGTGTTCCGATTCACCCCGCAATTTTTTTTCTTATGGCATTTTTCAGAATTCTTCATTTTTATGACACAATTTATAAAAAATGTAAATTCTAATGTGGTATTCTGTTGTTCAGATACACGTATAGTTGAAACATACCACTCTTAGCTTTTAAATATAAGAAGGTTTGTTCTTGCATATGAAGTTTTGCAGTCAATGAAAATGTGATGTTTTCTAGCATTCCACGTGCAGCCCTCCTTAGAAGCCAGTAGCGTTGGCAGATTGACAACATTGATATTTTCCTACTTCCTATAATCTTACCTTCCTAAAAAAAAATTCATGGCGAAAAATACCTAATAGTTTATTTATGAAGAATTTCTTTGTACGGTCCGGAAGTTTTGTTCCGATTGACCCCGCTGTTCCTATACACCCCATTTTACGGTAGTGTATCAATGCTAGAGGTGACTCAACAGGGTCCTTAAACCTCCATTTATTTGAAATTTTTCCTGTA
>JAXGGA010015580.1:0-28801 GCA_038373865.1 Uloborus plumipes
TCGTTTCCGACAGCTTATCACATATAAATTTCAAGGGAAGTAACGCGTTTGTTTATAATTTACTTCACAAAAAAGTCAAATAACACTAAACGCACCGCTAACTTACAACCTGTTTACTGCGCTCCGGAAGCTGCCAAAACGTGTGCTTTATGTCGCTCAGCCATGGAGGTGTCAAAAAAGGCTTAGTAAAAAGGCTTAGCCAAGAATACAGAAAAACTGGTAGCTAAATACATAATTTTCAATAAAAAATATATTGCGGTCATAAATTGAGATAAAGACTAACCGATCATTTAAGTTGGACCAAACAAACTGCGTGCAAAATTTGGTTAAATTCGGTTCAGTAGCAGAGGAGTCCATTGGCCACAAACACAGGGACACGTAATTTTTATATATTAAGATTGTGATGAAAGAAAAATAAACAACTTTTACAATTTTACAATTGCAGCCACAGTGCATTCATTCATCATACATTCGCAAAAACAATTAAATGCACACACAC
The DNA here is from genome assembly GCA_038373865.1 of Uloborus plumipes. Lineage (NCBI taxonomy): Eukaryota > Metazoa > Arthropoda > Arachnida > Araneae > Uloboridae > Uloborus > Uloborus plumipes. The sequence continues at coordinate 500 of JAXGGA010015580.1, forward strand.
ACACACACACACACACACACACACACACACACACACACACACACACACACACACACACACACACACACACACACACACACACACACACACGAGCGTGGGCACAGCACACATACACATTTGCAGTCATATGGATGAAACATAAATAATTTATCGACTATAATTGCATCGAATTGATAGCGATTAGTCGGTATCTTGAGATTCGAATCTGATATCCAGACTTTTGAACAAAGCTGCGAGCATAATTTGCTAGCAGCAAAAGAGGCTCAACTACTGCAATTCTGCTTTCATTTTCAGTGAATTTTTATGTATCAGAAGAAATTCAGACGAATAAATTAAGTCGGCAAAATTACAAGAAAATATTAAACAGCTTTCTTTAGAGCGTCCAGAGGCTGCAGTCTCACCTTTGTATATGTTTAGTGGTTTGGAATGGCCGTAATAGAGCAGGAGGTGTAATGTGCACTTCTGATACCTTGAGCTCTATGTCCTTGCCATGATATTGACTATATGTTTGCCTCTTTTTGGAGAATTCAACAGAAAAGGAACGTGCAATTGGAGCAATCTACTCAATTCAGAACCAAATTCCCTTCCACCCTCAAAGGAGGTAAACATTGTCAAGGCTTACCGTTTCAGAGGAGTATTATAGCGCTCCTCTACTAAGTTGACCTCCGACATTGACTATGCTTACCTCTTTTTTGGACTACGGGGAAGGTAATTTGCGCTGAAACAAGTTGGGTCTTTTTCATAATCATTTTGAAAAATTGTTCCAACTCCAAATCCACGACAGTTACCCTACCGCCGAAAAAGAGCTAAACATTGTCAATGCCGGAGCTCAGCATCTCAGAGGAGCATCGTAATAGATAGTCAACCTTCCATAAAATCTGAGTTGACTTTCAGAAACTGGGGGCCAAGACCCGATCAAGCCTTAGTGATGCCCAGGTCCTGATAAAATTTTGGTACCCCTCTCACAAGAAAATACTTAAATTTTCTATAGTTGTTTCAAAAGAGGGAAAAATGAAAGAAATTGCCCCATTTTGGTGCTTCTAAAGTTGTGGTACGCAGGTCCACGGACCTGTAGGACCGTGTGTTAATCAGACCTTGCTGGGCGTCCGGTTCGTTATTGGAATAGTATAACTTTTATGAGTTTTCTAGGGAGAGGGGGCAAGTTGATTAACTTAATAGTTGGACTGCATTTATTTTTTACAGAGCAGTGGGCTCCGGAGCCCCGTGTTGAAGAGCTCGCAACTTACAGACTAATTTGAAAAAACTCGTTGCAAAAAAAAAAAAAAAAAGGAAAGAAGTGCAGGAGCTCCATTGAGCTCACGTGCAAATTAAGCTCTGGTGAATAGCTGCACCTCAGAACCAGACTAACGTAAGTCCATTTTTGTTACTTTTCAGAAGAAAGCGAAAACGTTTATCTGATGCATACAAAGGATGGAATACTACTAAATAATTGTGAAGGAATCTCATGGGTCGATGCGGAATAAGATTCCACAATCCACATGCAATACAGTAACAAAGTGGAAATGGCTATTTTCGCACTTACGTTGGTCTTGCTCTGAGGTACAAGGGCCACCAACACACATCACTATCATCATATACCCCTTTTTCATCCCTTCTCTGAACCAAAGAAACAGAAAAAAAAAAGGGCTCATCCGCCAATTTCACTTTCTCAACGTTTTCAGCATGTGTGCATAAAAACCTTTTCTTCTCGGAAAACGCCGTTGCGTAGCGACCGTCAGTAATTCCGAAAAAGTGATAAAACGCGCTTCTTTTACGAGTGGTAGCGCGAATCTGCTCGTAACATCGTCGGCCGGGCGTTCGTATGCAGGAGGTTTTAGGGCTCGATTTTTTTGCTCTTTTATTGTTAATATTGTTGTTTAAGACTCCGACTTTCGTGCCATGCGCCACTCAAGGTGCAGCGGCTGTTTTGACGCCACGTTCTTTTTTCTCTTGATGCCAGTATAAGGATCTGTTTGCTTTTTCGGAATCTAGTAGCATCAAGGTTTTTATGCTCACCTAACGTTGGGTATTTTGCTGGCGTTTCATGAACTGTGCTTTGCCCCCTATGTCTCCCTGTTTTGATTATGAGGGGAGGTTTTCAAATTGCGAGTGTTTTAAAAATACATTGGTAGTGATGAGATTAGTGATTCTAAAGCAGTACCAAGCGATATTTTATAGTGTTGGGAAATTTTTGTTGCGCTAAAGGCAGAAGTGATGTTGAACATATATGTATTCCCAAGTGCGACAGTATTTTAGTTATAGTGAGATTCTGTATTTAATACAAACTAGGGGTGCCCATCCCCCCAAGATCAATGGCGCAAATTCCCTCCCAAAATTTTTCACAACCCTATTGTGCTTTTTACTTTTATCCCTCGTTTTTATTTCATTTATTTTTTTTAATATAATTTTTTTTTTTTAAATATTATTTTTTTAATATTATTTATTTATTAAAAAAAATATATTTTTATTTTTTTAAATTATAACAAAATTTTTTTTATATATTTTCAATTTTTTAAAAATACTAAGTATGCCCAGAATAGAATCGCTTTTTTTCTCATCCAGACATTCCAAGCACACACACACACTAAATAAATAAATGAATAAATAAATAAATAAAAAATAATAAAAGAGAAAAAATTTAAATTGAAAAAAAATAAATTAATGAATAATTTTTATTTAAAAAATCAGTAAATAATTTTAATTAAAAAAATTAAATAAATAAATAAATTAGTTTTAAAAAATCCCCCCCCCCAAAAAAAAAAAATTTTTTTATGGCGCAACTTGCTCCATAATCCCCCCCCCTGTGGGCACCCCTGATACAAACAATGCTATGTTTCTGTCTATTTTTAATCTATTTTTCCTTAAAAGTAAAAGAAATTCATGAAGACATGAAAGATGTTATTTTCTTGTACCAGGTAAGCTGGCAATTTAGAGTGCTCTACTTCCTTTTTTCAACAGAACCGTAATTTGGTCTGAAGTTCGACTTCCTCAGTTTATGCCATAAGGACCAGTTTGAAGGGTCGTCAACCATTCAGAGCACAACAACACATTCACACAAAGAACGGACGACTGAGAGAAAGCACATTCATGCTCAAGCCGGGATTCGAACCCGGAACCTTTCACCAGTGGTCAGACTTCTCTGATCACTAAACGAGGTGGTCGGTAACATGATTGATGTCTTAGTGTTGTGTAAAAATATCGGTAAAAGTACATTAAAAACCAAGAATAAATAAAATATTTGGATAAATATTGAAAAGTAAAAACTTGAAAGCAGGGTATTATAGGGATGTGGACGTGAGTACCTATCGATACGTCTGTCGCTCTATATCCACTAACTTTGAACTATGACCAGGCTTCACCTCAACAGATCTTGGACTGTTTGAGTTTGAACTGGGAGGATATCCATTCTACTCCCCTTTTGGTATCGGATTTCATTAATGTCAACGGATTCGTTGATCTGGTCTGACTGGACCCATCTGGACCAGATGGGAGATTAGAAACAACAACAACCAATAACTTCTGAGAGAATAGCCGGAACCGGACAAAATTTTTTGATTCGAAACATTTCGGCCACGTCACCTCCTTCCCTTTTCCCTCGTTTATCTTTTAAGTTTGATCAACTTTATGCTCAATTTTGAACAGTTAAAAAAAAATTAATATGCCCTCGTGATTGTTTAAGACAAACGTTAATCGTAAACTAAAAGGTAAATTTGATCCGAACTATAACCAAGGAATATAACTTTGACGTATAAAATAAGCGCAAGAAAAGATAGCTGGATTTGGTGCTGTTGAAGGATTTTTTTTCCAGACTGCTCAAAAATGTACACTCAATGGAAAAATTTAAAGTACCTTATACTACTACAGCTGCCTGTAGGGAGGTTGCATACAAACTGAAGTTGAAACTATGATTAATTTAAAATGAAAGTTAACTCATATTTAAAAAAAAACTTCGGTACTTATTTAGTAGTTGCTTTAAATTGCTAAAATAATGTTGTTATAACGCATCAAAAGGAAATCAGATCAGGGCCGTATTTAAGGGGTGGGTTCTTACTGTTCAAACCCCCTCCGAAATGTTTCAAAACTGTTACAAAAATGCTTTTCATAGTTTCTCACTGAAAAAAATATTATTGCTATTTAATTTTAATTTTCTTATTTACTTTGAAACTGCATTTGAAAAATAAAATAATCATTATTAAATAGTGTACAAATTAAGCGTTTTTTCTGCAATATTTATTTTTATTGTAGTCAGTATTTATTTTTATTGCAAACATAATTTCTTAACAATACATCTTTTCCTTCGAATTTTCAATACCACTAAAAAAAAAAAACCATCAAAAATTTTAAAATTTGTAAGTAACAAACTCTATATTTAACTCATCTTATAAGTGCCCCCCCCCGGAACAAAGAAATTTCAAAAGTACTCCTTCGATTGCGCGTATATGAGTAAACTCATATGTCCAGATTTTTTTTTTCATTGAAAAGATGAGTCTTTTTTTTTAAATTTTTCATGTTAATACCCTTTTAACACCTATTGTAACAAAAATCAGCAGAATATCCTTTTGGATCCGGGCTGTTTTTCAGAAATTTTTCTTACGACCCAGGTAGTACGACAGTTGAACCACAGAATTCTTTTCCATTGAAAAGAGAAAGTATAAACTGTCGTACCAGACGTATGAAACCTTGAAAAAATCCCTGCCTCCAAAGGGTTCGAGTGAAAATCTCAACCCCGTCCTCTCAAAAAAAAAAAAAAAAAAGAGTTACGGTACAGCATGTGTACCGCCCGGCTCCTAAAGTATATAGAACATGAAATCAAATTTTATTGACTTTATATACATTTCATAAGAAATAGGTTTGGTAAAACCCTCCCCGAAACTAAGGTCTGGTTACGGCCCTGTTTCAGATTTAAGTATATTGATTGCTGTAAAATTGATAAAATAGAGACTATTAAGCAAATCAAGCGACAAAATAAAGTTTAAAAAGTATTTTTATTACTATGTTTTGTTTTGTTTTAGTCGTTGAACCAAGGTTTTTTTTTTAATTTTTTTTCTTTTTGCTAGAAATTAATGTTTAATAATTCTACTCCTGAGTAGAGCCTGAGCTTGAGTAGATTGTGCTTTCTGCCTTAGGCTCGAGATCGATGGATCGCAATCGGCGGGTCGCCTACCGCTCTTCTAGCTGATTCTTAACCTTTTCAGTCATTTTCAGTTGGAAATGTCACCAAAGGTTTAGCATAAAATGATTTCAAACTTCGCAAATGCCACCAACATCACCAAGCTGAGACAGGATTTAAAATCTCAAATGGGCAAGCTACCGCCGATTGAAATGTCACTAAGTCTGGTAGTTTCTCTATGTCATTCCACTCAGAAAAGACCTGTGCAGAGATTTCCTAACACTAAATATTGCCCTATGTTAAACATAGGATTCTACACAAACTTTGACAAATGTCGCCAAGCTGACACTGGATTTAGAATTTATCTGAGCTTCAAATTTGGTGAGATATTGTCACATGGTCATTAATTCTAATGTAGCCCCACATGGTTTCTAAATCTGTCGCTCATCCTAGTAGTTTCAGAGCAGTAGTACACTTTGCGTATTTCAATTTGCTGGAACTTTTCAATATCTTGGACACTCTTCAAAGTTAATGTATAATCATGCTTTTAATCACAATAGATTATGAAGATGCTACGAAAGATCCTGAAATGTTATTCTAGATAATATAAAGCATTGTTTTAAATTTTATATCCAAGTAATAACGGTGATTAAAAGTAAAAATTTTAATTCATCTCTTACTTCAACCATAATCAATCTGATTAATTAAGTCATACATTATCATATGTTGTTTTATTTTCATTTATGATTTACTTAAATTAAACTGTAAATAAATTAATAAACAGTAATATCGGATTGCATTTTCTTGAAGATTGAGATAATGATCAGAGAAATTGCTGAAGTATAGTTGTAAGTGCAATTGGGGGTGGTTAGAATATTCAGGAGAACAGTTCCAATGGTCTTCTTTGGTTTGGTGTTAGTTTTGACAATTTCAAAATAAACTTTAGGAAAAATCCTCCTACATAGATCTTAAGAAAACCTCTCCATATCGTAATTCCATTTGAAAACATATGTGCCACGGGTGCAATTATGACCTACTTCAGACTGACAAAGAATGTTGTTCAGAAAGCAATAGAAATAACAAAACTGAGTAAACGAACAAGAGTTTAATTAAATTTAAAGTGACTAAATAAAATGAGAAAATACGAGAGTTAAAAATCAGTCTTAGAAACAATTTTGGTAATGAATTTAGCCCAAAAGCTTCTAGCTATGCCACCGAGATCATAAACATTTATAACACATCAAATTGCTTTGAATCTTCAGTTCAAACGAGATTAAAAATCAAAGCACCAAAAAAGAATTTATTTTTAAAATTCCTCAAAAGCACGATTTGAAAGGAACAGTTAATTTTTACATCAAAGAGCTGCGAATAGATTGTCTTTACGAATCAACGAGCATTAGATTATTGAAATAGGAGGTAATCGAAACAGAGCAAACTTAAAAGGAAAAAGGGATAACTCTGCCATCATTTTCCCTACCCCGTGCATGCTGTTATACATCTGGTTACATCACATAGCTCCTTTTTGTGCAGATTTTTTCCCCCTTTAAAAATGGCAAATAATGAAATCCGCCTACTGATGAGGCCTTATTTCATTTTCGTGCGTGTGCAATTTTATCTCTTCCATGAGTCAGCACATTACGTCTTCAACCCTTAGGAGAAAACAGAACAAAGGAATCACCTCCCCATCCATTGCTGATGTGGAGTAGGTATGCTGCAGGGAAGATCGGGGATTATCGGATATCCCCCTTCCCCATTCCATTCTCGCAGGAATTCGACCCCCGAAGCCTCTTCCGACATAATTACTATCTGGGGTTGAAGGGAGGGGGTGGAGGGATATATCTGCTGTTAAATTTCGGGGCTTCCGCGGCTCGGGATTGGTCGAGAGGTGACAACAGCGACGTCTCCCATTGGCGGCTCCGATGGCTTGATTGACAGCCAGAGGGGAGCTGGAACGAGAGGGGGGGCAGCAGGCATCGAAGGTTTGAATGATTCATTGCTGGATCGATCAGTGTAGGTAAAGAGATATCCTACACCACGGTAGCGTTGAAACGGGAGGGTAAACATAAAATATGCAAAGGGATCAAACACTCAGCTTTTATAGATAACTAGCTCCATTGTGTCAATTTTTATTGAAAATGGGTTTCAGCAGATTTTGACGAAGCCGATTTTTGCTGCCGCTTGGGTGCACGAGCCAGCCTTTGTTAACAGTCACGCGTCGGGTGACGTCAGGGATTCTTAGATGATGCGTGGAAATTTCCCAGAGAACTATTCAGTTAGTTAAGGCACGTTACTCAACTGAGAAGATCAATTTGGAAAGCTTCTTTTTTTTCTCCCTTACCACGGCACTTTTAAAGTGTCGTTTTATGCTTTCAGAAATTTGACTTGAAGAGTAATTACTTTTAAGAATCTAACTTGAGGATAATCTTTTTTCGTGATGAAAAGATTGCTGACAAGTAATTTTGTATTTGGAGTGGAGTCTGGTGGGGTTGCTTCGGTTTGGTCCTACGCTTACGGCGGCGATTTCTGCAGAATTGCCACTTAAGTGAAGATTAATGCAAAAAGTTTCCGATTCGCAGAAACACAACGCAAAGATTTGACATTTTATTAGGTCTTACTGGAATTTTAGCAGAAACTCAAATACGTCTTAAATTTTCAAATTATTTTTAGTTCCTTCATTTTACCAGTTAAAAATAGAAGCGTTCTGGCTACAGGGCATACAAAATTATTGCTATTTTAAACTATTGCCACACAAGGAAGTTTCTCCTGTATTTGTGCATTTAAAATTGAAATTTCTATGTTAAGAACTAATTTTTGTAAAGACTCATTACGAGTTGTTTTCAGTTCTTCCCGTTAACACTATTAAATCTGTTCTGACGGAATACAACGTTTCACAATGATGGGAAACTTCTTCGTTACACTGTTAAAAAAATTTCCTGAAAATAATGAAAAAACATACGGCAGCTGAGTTGCCGGAGTGTTTCCGTTTCGTTAATTATATTTCCGTGATTTTACGGAAAAATGACGAACAGAGCGTTCGTCATTTTTCCGTTAGGCATTTTTTCGTTTCGTAATTCTCCGTTCTCCATTTTTTCGGTTCTTATTATCCCCGATTATACGTTATAGGCTTATACCTATACGCTTTGACTTATATGTATACATGCAAGATGGAAAATTATTTAAATTTTGCAAATTAACAAGCGCTTTTATAGCAGCTTAATATCAATAGCAAATTATCTATGGAAGTTCAATGAATTAGTCCTTTAAGTGTCGCAAAATGCGTAGATTGTGTAGAACAACAAATGCACAAATTGAAATTTTAAGAAACATTTGAAAATTTGCGAAACAATATAAACATATAAAAAGAACAAACATGGGTAATGTGCTGCCTTATCTTTTTCGTTTGTTCTTTTTATATGTTTATATTGTTTCGTAAATTTTCAAATGTTTCTCAAAGTTTCTTAAAATTTCAATTTGTTCATTTGTTGTTTTTTCTAATCTACACATTTTGCGCCACTTAAAGGACTAATTTATTAAACTTTCATATATTATTTGCTATTAATATTAAGCTGCTATAAAAGCGCTTGTTTATTTTGCAAAATTTCAATAATTTTCCATCTTGCATATATAAGTATAAGCGTATAGGTATAAGCCTATAATGTAAAAATGTGGGTGATTAAAATATGGGAAAATGAGAAACAGAAAAATAGAGCAATTAAAAAAGGAGCGTAAACTAGCTCACCGGAAAATTATATATATATATAAGACAAAATGATGAGCAAAAATGTAAACTTAAAACTCTTACGAATTTTGTTTTTTAGAAAAAGTTTGAAAATATCCGCTCATATACTTCAAACTTTTAAACATCTTGCCTTTAAAAAAAATACTAAAGCAATACAAGAATTGGCTTTTTTTTTTTCATTAAAAATTTTAGTTCATTAAAATAACATGATTTTTTTAAAAAGATTACATCAATCTCGCATAAAATACTCAAATATTTTGAAGATGGAATGATCAATGCATAGTATTTCTGAGCGCATAACTTCAAAAAATTAAAAAGTATTAACAAGGTGCATTCTTTTAAAAATATTTTCTCTTATGTTTGAATAAAAATTAAGTTCTTCCGAAAGTTCTTTTTTTCCTTTCTGAATTTGAAACATTCGTGGTTCCTTAAAAAAAAAATCCTGTATTGTTACTGATTTCCTCTATTTTCATATATATTTACGTTATGGTGTTCATAGTGATCAACACTTTCAGAAATGCACTCTCAAAATTAACGAACTTTCTTTGTTTTTGATGAAATCACTTCCAAGAATATACCCCGAGCGAACATTTCGTAATTTTTTGGGGATGAATTTCGTCAAATGTAGCGAAATATTTCTTTATCCTAGTATTGTCAAATTGACAATCATTTTCGTAGTTTTGACAACATTAATTTCGTCACATTAACGAAGTAAAGTCATAAAGTAAAAAAGCTAAGTTTTGAAACTAAGCTTTTAAATCTTGATATAAAATTACAAAAATCATTTCACTAAATTTTACTAACCCTCAGCACCAGTAAGTTCATACATGCAACTACTAAAATGCACAATTGGTTTACATCATGAAATAACTAACTGTTAAGTCTGGACACAGATTAAAATAAAAATAGCAGTAACAAAAATAAAAATTCTTACCTCTTAAATAAAAATTTTCTTTTTTTTGTTGCTCAAAAAAGGCAACAATAGAGCGAGTAGATTTTAAAATGCACTAACACGCCCTTTTGTTGCCTATTTTGAATTTATCCATTGCGATTAACGAAGTCTTCTTAAAAATGTTGAGAGGAAATGCTGGATACCGAATAATCACATGAAAAGATCCAAATTATTTTTCCAGTCAATTTGATTAACTACGCAGAATCCTGGAACAATTCTTCTTCGAATGCTATCAATAGTCAACGCTCTTCGACGAAGCATTTTCAAATTGAAACAAAATGGCGCACACATAATAACGTCCTGAGGAACACGATTAAATAACATTCGACTGTGATGACAAACGACGAGACACAGATGTCCTCTTTTCCATGCTAATGCGAATAATACAGCTTTCACAGAAGCGTAAACATGCACATTAATTCTCGATGACTTTACGTTACTTTTGCTGCGCACTTTGATTCAGTTATGAATCATTTGTGCTGCCGTCGTTTCTGCGCACGCCCCAAGTCTCTTCAGACTGTATCTAACTCTCTCGTGCGGTTATATTTCAACCACAAAACCGGGTAAATTCCGTTTTTTGTTTCTCCAACTTGGTAATTCACGGAATAGTTCCGTTTTTTCAAGGAAAAGTTCTGTTTTGAAACGAAAACGGAAATTTACTGTTAAAACCAGTAAAAATCTTCCTGAAAATTCAGGTTTTTTTTAACAGTGTACTTACTTGTCTAATTGTTACAAGCGATAGTTTCAACTGAGGAAGGTAAATATACAAGATATTTTCAATTTCAGGAATGAACACTGAACATTGAACAACGTTTTCGAATTTTAGACTGCTGCAGACGTCGGAAAATTTCACTCTTTTACATTTTCAAACTTCGCATAAAGAATGTTTCTGAATTTGGAATTAAGGTAAGTACGCTAAATAAGGTCACACTAAAGCTCGGGACCGAGTATCTCGCTCAAAAAATGATTCAATTGGCTCCAAATTTTACTGATTCATTACATGACACATAAAAAATAAGAAAAAATATTCCATGACAGATTTAAGTTTCAATAATGTTTTTCAGCAGCTATAACAAATAAAGGGGATTTGGCCTCCATAAGAACAAGAGTAATAATCAGGCCCAACTCTAAAAAAAGATTCAAGAAGCACTAGACACTATTTAAAATATAAAGAAAAATTATTTATAGGCAGCACAAAAACATATTAAAAAACATTTGAAGAGCTCAAAAACATTATCGAAAATTCCGTATTTCCTTCAATGAAAAGGAGAGATCAACCGTCATATTCAGGGCACTTATGAATCGTTATTTTTTAAAATTTTGTTGGCCCCTTTTGCGCACACCGTAGCAGCATATAGTTGGTTGGTTACATAAGGTCCCTTTTATGGTGAAACTTTGTATTTCCATAGTTACGCCCCTTAAGGGTGCCATTTTTACCCCATGGCACCCTTATGACATCTTTAAGGCATCCTTAAGGGTGTGCCGCTGGTACTTTTACCGAAAAAGTACCACATGCAACCCGCAGTTTTAACAGTGTATGCAGCACTGGGTCATATCCCCCACCCCCGATTCTTCTGTTTCTTAAAATGTATACCAGAGTTCTAATAAAGCCATCATGGTCTTATTGAGATACCATCTACTTTTCTAGAGTTACCCAATCACAGGAAAGAATGAAGGTATGCAACGACATGTTTCGATTTGGATTCGTCAACTACATAAATTAAGCTTTCTAGAAAAATTAAAACCTTTTTAATAATAGTAAACCAAGAAACAAAATTGGCAAAAAAATAAGATAATGCAATTTTGACAAGATACTTAACAATAACTGTTGCTAAACTTTAGCCTGTTGATAACAAAATGCTTGATGATAACGCTTTATCATTAGTTAGGGATTCTGCGATAAAATCACAATCTGCAGAATTTTTGCTATCTTACATAGAGAAATAAAATGGGCTAGTCGAAATGTGGCGCAGCCACGTTATGGAAAAGTAACTTACTTATTGCACGAAATGAAGCACACGCGTCCAAGAGCGGGAATACAGTCTGTCCTTTAAAAAAGCAACCTATGTTGGTTTTATTTCTGTTCAAAATTGATCCTTCACGTAATGGAGCGTCCATTAGGCGAGTGATCCATCTCAATGTAAATATAAACAACATGGGTCACTCATTTATATACACTCTGTAAAATGAGGGATCCATTTTAAAATTAAATATGTAGAAGCAAAATTTTAGCAAAATTTTTTGATGGCTATTTAAACATATTAAATTTATAATATACAAAACTGGGAAATTCTAAAAATCCTGTTGTTTAGATAGGGAGAAACCACGTCTGTTGAAAATACCCAGGAAAAAAATGCAGGAGATGGGCTTGTTTGCTTTGTTCACAAGTGTTGAGTTGCCACAGAGTTGAATTTGTAACAAAGGAAGCTCAAGAACCCTATATTCTTCAAAAATTATATTCCTGCCTAAATAGTGGGATATCAACTTAAAACTATCTAAAAGCACCAAAACAAAAAAAAGAAAAGAAAAGAAAGAAAGAAAAGAAAAGATAGACAACGCATTGTAGCAGATGAGTGCCTATATGCAAATTGAGACCTGATGAAAACAGACATGGAAAATTCCTTCCTATGCATAATTCTCCCCTCTCCACATTTAAAAGTATAGAACAGTGTGAGAACAGGTGCTCAACTTTTTTCACATCAACTCTTCCAGATTTACTTACAGTGGCACAAAGCGGAACATGCTGTAATCCCTAATCCTTACAAGGAACTGTCATAGGTTATCTGGATTATGAAAAGCTTACAAACCTCCCGACTGGTAGCTCTTATTGTGCACAGCTTACACCGACCAAATGAGTGTTAAATGTTTCTTTCTGTCTTCAGTTGTTAGGTTAAACAACCAGGTTACGTGTTTTGCTCACACAACTCGGGAATTGCGTGAGCTTTCTTTATCTTGTAAAATTTGTAAGCCGATGGTAACGGTGATCACTTTGAATGAACCGTTTTATTCCGTGGTTTTTGTTAATGAGTTGATTGTTGTGGTTCTGCCAGAGTAATTTTGTATTTTTAGACTTGTACCAATCACCAGGTCGGGTTGGTCACACATTTTGTATCGGTGCAACTCTTTGTTTTGCCGAAAGGTGTCCATTGTTTCCTCCGTAGCGGAAGGATTATTATAGAAACGTTTATGAAAAACTTTGATTTTGATGTAAAAAGATTTATGCAGTTTGCTGTTTCATTTGACTTACGACGAATTAAATTACTCTTTATTCTTGACTGTCAGAAGGTTTTATGCAACTTAATGTTTGTAACAAGTAAGCAAATTGTTGTGGGGATTTGACAACACAAGTTCAAGAGCATCTTTGTGGCAAAGTAATGTTACATTGTACCGTTAACATCTCAAACACAACATTGTTAATATTGAGAGCAGGGGTCAATAAACGATGGAATGGTAACAGTTCCTATACATGACGTATTAACATATTATGATAGCACAATACGTATTACAAAGCTGTTCAGACGTTAGAAATGTTTTCGCCAGAAATTGAATTTTAAAGGAGAAAACGACATAATTGTACAAAAGAATAAAAACCGCGAATGAGCCAAGGAGTAATGAAATAAGCAACCTTGATTGTTACAAAAAACTTGGAAACCAGAAGTAAGAGAAATTCTAACGGAAAAGTTGAAGGCTTATTCCCCTCCCCTTTTACTTAATCATGGCATGTGCGAATTATGCTAATATTTTGTTAAATTGTTGTAGTGTGTTGAAGTTATCTTACCTTTACTTTTTTCTTACTGTTTACACTTTCTCAAATATTGCTAAGTTCTTTTTTACATATTTTTTTTTATTCTATGACTAGGTCACGTAATACACGATACCGATGTAACTAGCACCCCCCCCCCTCCTCAAAAGAGAACCTTCAAAAATGAAATAAGTTAAAACAATAAAATGTTCAAATCCGGAAGAAAAGAAATAGTCCACTGAAATCCCGCCCTACTGTCTAGGAGTCTGTCTGTCTAGGGGCCCATCCGGGGGATGCGAAGGGGGCCCCGCTAATCACCGGTTGGAGGCCACACATACGTTAGGAGCTTGACAGGTTAATACCGGTTTTAAAGCTAACGCAGATTGCTCGGGCTGGGATATTATATGATGGACGACACACGCCCGGGTAATTTAGCCCGAATATACACACAGTTGTTATAGATATAGTGCGTTTATTGCGTCTTGAGGGAGAAAACTCGAAAAAAGAAAAAGAAAAAAAAAAGTGGTTAATTTGTTCTGGAGAGATAGGTGTCCTTCAGGCCCTTTGCGAATGCAGATTGCTGGAGGATGAAAAAGTTCTATGATCCTTTTGTTTCTTCAGAGTAAACGGAGGTATAAGGACATGATCATTTCGGAGGAGGAACAAATCACTTTTCGGGCGGGGGAGTACGAAGATTAAATAAGTCATTAAAAGGGAGTATAGATGCTCTAAATAAACGACACTGCAGTTTTATGATTTGATTGAAAATAGTGAAGATCTACTGGCCCAGGAAGCTGTTAGACTGAAAAATTTTTGTTTCCGTTGTCTGAATGTACAAAGGGCAGATACCGCTTTTTATGTTCTTTCATGGATATCGTAGACAGGGGTGGATATAAGGTCGGGGTCATGAGGGTCAACAACACACGCACCGAAGACAATATTCAATCGTGTAGCAAATCTTCAGTAAAGTTGGTCGAATTGAAGCAGTTAATCAGGCTATAAATGTTTGTTAAAACTGATTGAAAGTTAGTTTGCACAAAAAAGCTAAAGTACAATGGATGATAAAAATTAAAAATTTTCATATTCTGTCCTTTACCTTCCCACGGCAACATACAGTTGCCGCATTTTTTTCGCTAGAAATTAAGCCCTGTATATGGATGGATGAATGTCGAATATCATGCAAATATACTATACGCATTAAGTTCGAAAACTTTACGAATAAAAAGCAAGTGATTGCAATAATCTTTCAAATTTATCAAAAAAAAAAAAAAAAAAAATCGGAATCAACTGTTCGAAACAACAGCTTCTTTTGTTTCTTGAGAAAACAACCAATAAAGTTTAAACCTTACGTGGCACCTTATTTCTGTTTAGTTTTGTACTTTTTAATGACGTTTTAACAGTTTCAGGACAGATTCGTTCACAAAACTATGCCTCACCATGACCCCTCCCCTCCCTACTCTTCGCAACTCAAATCTTACCCTATATTTATCTTAGCCAGTCTATTGATGAAAAAGTCACACTGAATTCCTCCAGATCAAGAGAATTCTTTGAGTCAACCTCCAGCATGGCTGCAACAGATTTTATGCTAATCCATCTTTGATTTAACGTTGTAATGATGGAGCACGCTCGTTTCAGTTTCAAAACATTCTGCAGATTTTCTTGCATAATTTTGACTATCTATATTGAATGAAATTATTTGATATACAAATATTTAATTATTATGAGCAACGAAACTACTGATTTTCTCCAAAATGCAACGAAAAAAAAAAGCACAGCAGTTAAGTATTATTTTGCGAATCTAAACCGTGTTAACAATGATTGATTTCTCAGAAAACATGCAGCTACCAAGTAGAAATCGTTCGTAACGTTAGTTTGTTTGTCAAAGTGTAAACGTATTTTCATTGAATCTGTATTTCCCCAAAATGAACATTTCAACCAAATAATAGTGTTCAATTAGTACCTTGGTATTGTTTCAATTCGTTATTAACAGCTTGCAGCACATAACCATTGTAAAGTGTGTTCTGTAGCAGTTTTAATATGATTTTTATCAAAACTTCGTTTATCTTTATAAAAACAACATCGTTCCCAATCTCAAGAAAAAAAGCTAAGTTTTCAAAGTGATTACAAGCATCCCAGTTTATGTTAATTGCTGATTTTATTTCTTCTTATAAAATGTCTTTTTAAATATTATATCGTAGGCAGAAAAAAATGTAGTAAAAAAGTATGTACCCTCTGGGGTCTATCATAATTTTTAAGAGACGATTTTTCTTTCCTTAATAAAAGAAATATTTTTTACATAATATTTTTTTAATTATTTTTCCTGTCCATTAAACACTGTTTGTAACCAGTATACAAAATATCTTTGGGAAAAAATGTCAGGCATTAATGGGTTAATTAAAGTTTTCTGAATTAGTGAACAGTGTAAGTGAAAGTTCAGTATACATTGGGACAATGCCATCGAGTCCACTTATGCATCCAATTCTGCTTGAGTAATCAATCCGAAAATAAACATCTGCTGCATTAATGGGTAGACGATACATCACTGTCACGTCATCCTCTATTCTGTGTTCAGAAAAATGTAAACATAGTAAATCACGGTCCAGCGCGCGATCAGGGGACTGTTTCAGCAGATTTTCTTTGTTTAGGTCTGTGAAACAAAAGGAATAACCAGTGATTTGAACTCAAATATAGAAAAAAGGGATACAAATTTATTCGATACTTTTGCCTATCTGTCTGTTTCATATTGCACTGCACTTTTACAAATAAAATCTGTGCCTAGAATCCTAGAAATTAGTTCAATCTATTTCCATTTCCCAGATATTCAAGTTTTTCTGCAGTTTTTGCAATGATGTGTTTTGTTTTGGATTTTAGTGTTTTTTACCCTTTAAATTAAATAAAAAAATATTGAAATGTAATACCTTTAAAATTACGCTTGATCCTCACCTCCCATTTTTATATACTAAATTTTATCAAAGAAAATAACCGAGGAAATAACATTGACTAAATCTTTGAGACGAATTACCGTGAAATACAGGGGTTATAAATAGTCCTGCTTACATATACGTATATGTCTTACCATATTAGGATTGGCGATACGGACGTATATGTCTTTCCATATTAGGATTGGCGATATGGCAAAAATACCTACGGGGAACGAGGAATTTACTCCCACTCCCCCTCGCGACAGTACATGTAATTTAGATGTGCTGTCTATCAGTGAAGCGATAAAGCTTCTTAGTAAATTTAGGATATAACGAGAGACCGATTGTAATGAACTCTTCAACTAGTCTCAGCTCCATTCTTACTCCACTTATGCAGCTTTTAATGTTTTTCCCTATTTCATTCTTCCCACAAGCCACAATTACTTTTTTTGATACACTTGACTTAATTAGACATCAGATTAATATTTAAAATAAAAATATTAATTTGATGTCTAAATCTAAAAAAATATTAAATTTTTTATTGCACCGAAGCCTCAATTTTTGTTTCAATTATATTGCAGCTTATTATCAGTTTGTTGTCAGTAGCAAACCAATTCGGAGTTTTGTTTGAGAATATCTGAGTGTATAGATAAAAAATTGTATTTCTTTTTTTATCTCCTGTCTTTTTCTTTTGACATGTGAAAATATCAATCATACAGAAGTAGACCATACATCGTTTCTACAGTTTCAATTTCCCACTGACATTTTCGCCAGAGACGAATCTTTTATTTGATTAAGCGACCGGAAGCCATTCTTCCCCGCATGCCATTTTCTTCATTACACTAATTTCAACAAGAGCAAAACAAACACGCCACGAACTACAATCACTTAAGGTAACAATAATACTCAGCATTTATGAGGTTGTACCCGCTGATTGATGTCCCCTTCCCACATCGAGTATAGTAATTTGGAGGCCGGGAAAAGGCTCGTTTGCAAGCTGTTACGAAGTCAGCGGTCCGAATCCAGAATTCATTGATACTTGTGCCTCCCAGTGTAGAAGAATTTCTATGAATGAAGAGTTGTAGTAATCTCAGGCAGTCTAGTTTTCCAGCTGTTGTTCAAGTACCATTGACAAATCAAAGGCAACTTGTACTGGCCCGATATACAAGAAGCCTTTCCAATAATCTACATGTTACATTTTTATCAAAATAAGTATTTCTACGTCAAAAACATCGAGCTATATTTAAATCAATTAATAGGTTAGTTATTTTAACTGAATATGCTCCTGGAATACCAAATCTGTAACCAGATTGTTATAGATATCTTTAAAAAGAAGTGGAATTGTATAGAAATCTCGTTTTTAATTCACGCCAATCTCGTTTTGAATTTATATATAAATCTGGTATTGTCATGTTAGCCATCAGGTCAATACAGAAATTAGATAAAGTTATTCTTCTGAAGATCAGTTGAAGTTATCAAGTTTTCTGAAGATTAGGTAAAGTTGATGTGGTCGTTTACCTCTGAAATTAGATGAAGTTATCAAGGTTATTATTGGGATCAGTTCAAGTTGTCAGATTTTAATACATATCAGTGCTATTTTTATCATCCAAAAAGTAACAGGAATTTAAATAAATGTCGTTTTAAGCTAACACCACTCTCGTTTTGAATTTATATACAAATCTGGTATTGTCAGTCAACAGGTTCTCACAGGAAGTAGTTGAAGGTACCTTCTGCTAAAAACAAGTTGAAGTTATAATGTGCTTTTAAAGCGGGTATCACACATTTGAAAATTCGTTCTACCCAACTCCCAATTTAGCCTTAACTTCAACTTTTCGTTCAACTATCTGCCAGAAATAACATAGCATGCGTCTGTTTTGTGGTTGAAGTTGCGGTTGAGTTGGAAGTTGAGTAAGTTTTCCTATGTGTTTAATATCCGTCTTAGTTGAAGTTATCAAAATTGTTACTCGAATTAGTTCAAGTTATCAGATTCTTATGTATATCAGCCAAAAAGTATAAAAAATTCATACAAATCTCGTTTTGAATTCACACCAATCTCATTTTGATACAAAAAACAAATCTGGTATTGCCAGTCATCAGGTTCTTTCAAAAATTAATTTACATTTTTCTGAAGAAAACTTGAAGTTATCATGAGCTTTAAAGGACCGCTTGATTTTATCAAGTTCTTTTTAAATATAAGTTTCAATTGAAAATGATCGCGTTCTTCTTAAATTTGTTGCAACTATCAAAATTATTACGTAGATTAGGTCAAGATTTTGATGCATATCAGTGCTATGTTCTAGATTAGTTTAAATTATCAAGCTCTATGGAACATCAGTTCAAGTCATTTTGCTGACTATTTTAAACTATTAGAGCCTAATTTAACTTATTTAAAATATAAGTTCTTTTAATCAACATTTTTTATAAACGAATTAGATTCGTAAACCAATTAAAGGTTCTTGCTCTTAAAGTTATTCTAATGAAGATTCATTCAAATTGTTGATCACTCAGACACAAGCAGATCAGACACATTCTTTCGCAAATCAATTCACAGATTAGTTAATACACCTTAGTAGTTCATTATTAGATCATTAAGTTCTTTAAAAAATCGTCAAAGTTCTTATGTAGATCAGTCAAGCTCAGAGGTGGCGCTAGGAAATGCCCGACAGGGGGGCAAGCTTGCCCGACAGGGGGGCACAGGTATAATTTAAAAATTAAAAGTCCCCCCCCCCCGTTCTCCAGTGTTTTAATTTTTTATGGTGCATTCGCATAAAAGGTAATCATTCTGACCATAAACCCAAAACAAAACAGTACAAGTATTAGGATTAAATTAAAAAAATTAAAAAACCCCAGACCCTGATTGCCGACCTCATATTAAAACGAACTACACTGATCAAAAAACATTTTAAATTTAAATACATTCAGTTGTTTTCAAGAGGACCAGGTAAACGCGGAAAAGGAACGATGATCCTTATTAGTAAATTTGCTAGTCGGCAAAAGCAGAATAAAGAGGGAAAATTGAATATTCTTTTAAAACCTCATACTAAAATCAACTACAAGTATTTTAATTGTTAACAAATATAAAATGGCAACAGAAAAACATTTTAAATCATTGAGTTTTCTTTCTTCGTGGGCCAACAATGACATCGGCTTCTAATTGCGTAAATTTAAGGTTTAGCCGCATTTTCTAAAAAAACGTTAGCATTCGAATTCTAAATAACATGGAAGTTTCAAACACATTCTATCAGATGCAGAATTTTTTTTTTCATTTTGATACTGTTGTTTTACTTTTCTCTTGTTTTTTTTTCTCTTCAAAAATCGTGAAAAACCATTTAAAGGTTTTTAATTAGTATCTTCGTTAATTAACCCATTAATGCCTGACATTTTTTTTCCAAAGATATTTTGTATACTGGTTACAAACAGTGTTTAATGGACAGGAAAAATAATAAAAAAAATATTACGTAAAAAATAATTTCTTTATTGAGGAAAGAAAAATCGTCCCTTAAAAGTTACGATAGACCCCAGAGGGTACATACTTTTTTACCAAATTTTTTTTTCTGCCTACGATATAATATTTAAAAGACATTTTATAAGAAGAAATAAAATCAGCAATTAACATAAACTGGGAATAACTTTGAAAACTTCGCTTTTTTTCTTGAGATTGTGAACGATGTCATTTTTGATAAAGATCATATTAAAACTGCTACAGAACACACTTTACAATGGTTATGTGCTGCAATCTGTTAATAACGAATTGAAACAATAACAAGGTACTAATTGAACACAATAATTTGTGAAGTTTAAATCCAACGTTTAAAATGCACAAATATACAGGTATATTGCAGACACGTGTTTCGGGGCTACAAGGAGCCTCTTTTTCAATGCAAGAAGTGTGAGCTTTGCTCATTTTGGGGAAATTCAGACCCTATTTTGGACCGTCCTTAAAAAGGGACGCTAGGCATTAATGTGTTAATGTCATTCAAAAACGCGATCTAGCTGAGAACACTCTCCTTTCAAAAAATATTTTTTTCGAAACGGTCCATCCGATCAGCCTGTAGAGTGCCACAGACAGATCGACAAATACACAGTTACGTCAACTTTATACACGTTAACCCCCTTCCTTGTTGCGTCGGGGGTTTACAATCAGAATTGAAACTAAACAAAAGGATAAAGATGTACGTACATTTACAATTTTATTTTTCGAAAGAATTTCAGAGATACACAAAACAAAAATATTAAATGATAAAGGAAATGAAAAACAAATGAAGAGTAATTGAACTTAATAAATAAAAAGAATTATCTTATAAACTAGTCTGCTTGCAGTATAGGAGACCATTATGTTGGAGATTTTTTTTTTATTTAGTTTCGTTTGAATGTAAAGGAATAAGTAATCAAAACTGTATCTTTCTCTTAATCTCTCGTGTGGCTTTCTTGGATAAAAGATTTGTTTATTTATTCATTTATTTTTAATAAATTTTCCTTGTTTTTTAATTTATTAAGTAGCAAAATTTTACATTGGGAATATTTTCCTTTGGTCTGCATGAAAAATTAGCTGCTTATAATAAAAACTGCACTTATAATAAAAACTAATAGTAAAAACACTGAAAGACTGAGAAATATACTCTAAAAACGCACGATTAGAATAATAATAATGGTGTTAGCAATATTATTTACAAAAAAATACTAATAATAATATTAATTGTTTTATGTTTTTATGATTAATTATAAATTAGCAGTAATAAAAAAAAACAAATCCTTTAGAATAACAGCAACTGTGGCGACGATTAAAAAAACAAACAAACAAACAAAAACCAGCCGCTGTTTTTATAACAGAAAAACAAAAACAACGAAAAAAACTCGTCTTCTTCCTTCCGACATCACCACCCGACCACCCCTCTGAAAATTATCTCCCCCACTAAACGCAGCTACCTCTAATGACCTTGACATGTATCCCTCAATCAGCAATAACAAGGAAGAAGTCTTGAAATACATTGATCAGCCCTCAAGGCAGATTCCAAAATTTTCCCGCTATACACTACGTGCATAATGCGCGCAAACCCGTTGGCACATAAGGGGTCATCTCCACGCTACATTTACAATAAAACACATTTCAACAAAAAAAAAAAAAAAGGCAACCTAATGTTTAAATTACCTTTACATCTCATGAGTGGGGGAAAGGGGATCTATAGAGATATTTTATATTAAAAAACATGTATTATGGTGGTAATTACCATGTAAAACTTGAATATTTAACAAAATAAGTTGAAGACAAAAGATAAACCCAAAATCTGGACCTTTTGTCCACCCACTGAGAAATCTGGACCTTATGCCATCGCTGTCCAAAAATATGGACCTTCTATTCGTGGATCTTTTGGCTGTTTGAGCTTATGCTCCTTGGACCTTCTGTCTGGCGGACCTTTTGAACGTGGATCTTCTGTTCGTGGACCTTTCGGTTTTGGACCTTCTAGCCGGATCCCGAAAATTATGAGCGAAAAAAAAGTATCAATACTTTTTTTCCTCACCTCTAAACACAAAGGGTGTAGATTTAATTTTTAACTTGTTGCTATCTAAATGTGTACGGTTTTAAATGAAAGGAAGAAAGAAACGAAGAAAGAAAACACAAAAAAAAAAAAAAAAAATCAGATTCATACTGCCCCTATTGCTAAAAAAAAAAGCATTTCAAAAGTTTATAACACACACTTACCCAGTTACTTCTGGATATGACTTCTGTTCTGTTCTAATAAATTTCAATTCGTTTAGATTTTGGTTAAGATTTTTTAGGATTCTTTCACCATGAAGTGACGGTGCGAAGGGCGAATTTGAACTGTGGCCTAGGGTATGCTTCGTTTCTTCACAGACTTTACTACCCCGAGTCTGAAGTATCGCTCCTCCTCAGAGGGTGGCCTGGCAAAGGCCCTGGAGATAAACACGTGTCGATGATTATCAAATTCTCAGAAAGTGACAGACAATGAATGTCCGTTTGCCATGCTGCTGGCGATTTGCTGGGTAAGGACAGCTGGTAAGAAAAAAAAGAGGAAGATTTGTCCTTTTCAACCTGAACAAAAATAACTTTCTCCAGCAGAACTTACGTTCGTTTAAAAGAGATACGACGATATCTAACCGGTGCATCCTGTTGCTACTGCCAGTCTCCCGAAGGTTCTCGTGTTCAAAATTGGTCTGGAAACGCGTAATTCATTAAATAATGAGAATATTTTAGAGAAAAAAACGGTTTTTTTGATTGAATTATTTTATTGAAAGCAGTTTACTGATCCGTCGGGATCGGAAAGATTTTCGGCACTCAGATTTCTGTCGGAAAATTTGATCGTCGGATTTTCCCGACGAAGTTAGAAATTTTCCCCGATGGGGGGGCAAGACGTTTCCGACGGGGGGGCAATTGCCCCCCCTGCCCCATAGCTGGCGCCGCCACTGGTCAAGCTTATAGTTTTCAATTGAAGTGTAATCGTTCAATTGAAGTTGATTTTGTTATTCAGATCAGTTTGAATTACCTTATAGGATCAATTAAGCTCTTATGCAAATCAGTTGCGACTATCTAAAACAATTATATAATGCAACTAAAGTACACTCCCGATTATCCGCGGAATTGGGTTGCACTGGTATCGCGGATAACGGAAATCGTGGATAATTCGAAAAAAGTATAAAATAATGAGTAAAGATAAAAAGTATTTTGCTTAGAAATAATTGCAAACTTAAAACGTGATACGTACAAACAGTGACGATATTTACAGCATTAAAAATTATTGGTATTTGAGGTTCTCCAACGTATAAAATCTGTAAAGAAGTGGTACTTACGATACCGCACAAGTAAAATAATTTACTGGATGAAGTACAAGAAATGTTAAGAAAAACTAAATTTAAATGAAGAAATGTTAAGAAAAACTAAATTTAAATTCGGGCTTTTTCGAAAAAAATCTAGTAATAGTAATTGTTTCTTTCCAGAGACTCTCGCGGATAATCCGCTAGCTGATAATTAGTTTACTGTTATTCAAAAAAAAAAAAAAAAAAATAGAAATGAGGTCATGCACCGAATGTTTTACAAACGGAGAAAAAAATTTTCTGAAAAATTAAGCGAAAAGAACGCGAAATGTTTTTCGTCTCGTCGGACAAATTCTTTAAAATACATTGAGGAGGTTCTGATACTAAACGTTTAAACTGAAAATGCTTCTTTTTTCCTTTCTCACCTCACATGAAAAATGCCTTCAGCTACAAGCTCATATTCAACAAGTTTAATAAAAATGAATTAAACATTGCTGTGGGTAAAGTAATGCTTGGCGACTTTTCTAAATGCTGCCTGAAAATGCTTCTTTCATCCTGCCATAATTATTTCCATTATCGGCCAATGAAGGAGGCACCCAAATCTGAAAGATACGTCTGTTACGTAAGGACAGGTGCAGAGGATGTGCCTGGATTTCTCCAGGTGAATACTCCAACTAATTTATGCTCCTCTACAAAGTGGGATTGTAATACTTTCATCGCACCTGTAAGTACTGGAAATGAGAATGTAAGTAGTTTCTTCCTTAGGCAAACGTACCTGAACACCTATTCTGCTCACCTAGACAAGTCTTACAGATTCCGGGCGTGTACTTAAAAATGGAAACCCGATGGAGAAGCGATGCCACGTATAAAATAAGCTACTTTATTTTATGCTAACTTACTACCCGGCGTTGCTCGGGTGCTTATTAATTCAACATAGCTCTAAAAATCTTTGTTTTTAACTTATTTCATGCTAAAATGAAATAGGTGAGACTTAAGTTGATAATTCATTGTTAATCGTAATCTTTGTTGAAAAATACTCATATTTAAATGTGTTAAATGTGTAAAGTAAATAACAATGATGATAAATTTCCAAAAAACTCGTCTACAGATATATAAAACAACTAGCCGGGTACCCGGCCCTGCCCGGGTTTCGGCCGGGTATGGTGTTTTAGTGACACTCGTTCATGAATTTTTCAACATTAAAGTGCATATCTGTACACACAATGGCTACTTCTGTAAACAATGGCAATTTTTTCTGACTGGACAAACTAAAAAACTGTATTACACACCTTAAATACAAATGCAAGCTACAAATAATGTTTAGGTAAATCGGAAATGTTATAAGCTTGGTACAGGGTGCTGCGGAGAAACTTGCAGACTTGAAAAGTCAACTAAGGGAAAAGTACATCATGTATTAGTTTACTACTTTTTATAAGATAAGGTACCCATTCTGAATTTTTATATTAGTTAGATTTAATAACTAAATCGGGACGAATGACGGCCACTGTTAATGATGCACTCATGTACCCTAGATTTGTTGCACTCTTTCGAGCATATCGACTGATGGGATGTTGGTGATAGCAAGCCGGATGTCGTTCTCCAGGCGTTGCAGGGTCCGGGGCTTGTCGTTGTAAACGATCGATTTGAGATACCCCCATAAAAAATAGTCACAGAGTGTCAAATCGGAAGAGCGGGCCGGCCACGGTACGTCACCTTTCAGGGAGACGTTATCACTCAACTGGTGAACCACAGCAAGTTTGTAGGGATGAAACTGGAGTTCGTTGTGAAGAATTCGTCTCAATGTCCAATCAAAAATCCCCAAAGCAGCAGCGTGTTTACGCGCCGAACGCCTGGGAGAGCGCAAAAACGACTCCTTCACTTTTTCGACGTTTTCTAGGGTTCTGGAAATCCGTTGACCTCCTGGGCCTCTGTTTGCCACACTCTCACTTTCCCTGAATGTTTTCAACAGGCCCGTCATTTAGGGGGGGGGGCAGGTGGGGGTCAATTGCCCCCCCTGACTTTGAGAAATCAATGTATTTGCATATAAGTGGGCGTGGCTTTTGATGTTTTCCGATGAAATTGCATTGAGTTTGGACCCTTTGCCCCCCCTGGAAAAACTTAAAATGACGTCCCTGGTTTTCACCCACAAAACAGTCGATTCTCAGCCAGGAATGGGAACAACGGGCTGAATTTTGAACCGAGTTCGGAAGGCACGTTGAGTGGCGACCACCGAAAGATTATTTGAAAAGTAAGATTCGGCGGCGAACGCTCGTTGCTCCTTTGCCCAACGCATGGCGACAACTAAACTATGAGATAACAAAACTTCAGTACCCTCTTTTTAAAATGAGATTCTTCCCACTCTTTTCTGACCACTCCTTGCTAATTAGCATCCAATTGAAATCAGTAAGTTTCTCTGTCGCACCCTGTAAAATCAATCGCACTGGAGTCAAGTATTTCCAAACATTACACGTAAAATAAGTCCCATCATTAGTTTATATCCTTGTGACTACATTGGTGAAAACATCTTACGTACCTAACTAATTCAAGTGAAACAGCACTGCGATCGCTTCGAATGCAATCGCTACTGGAAGTGAATTACATTATCCTCAACTTAACTTGGCTTGACGTCACTACGGGTGGAGCCAATAAGAGCTCACAAGCACTCAGCTATCTCCTCTTATTCGCCAAATAGGCTGTGACGTTTTATCTAGCTCGTTTTTCATAGGCAAACGTCACGCTGACGTCACGATGTTTTTATCAAGAAACGTTCTAATGTAATTCATTTCCAGTAGCGATTGTAATCTGCGATGGCCTGTTTCACTTGAATCCCTGCCTTAGAAATTTTTTGACTATGAACATTTTCTGTTCTCTAACTGTTGCCAAAATCAATTATATTTTTATTTACCCCGTTAGCGATTATTGGCACAGATGAATCTAAAAATCCTAAGAAAGCAATAAATTTCATACTTACTCCAGTGAAGCCTTGGTTCACATTTTCATTATGATCACTATTAATATTGTTGTTGCCAGGCGATAAATTTTTGCAACAATGGACTGAAAATTTAATCATTTAATGGGGAAACTACATGAAATTTACTATTTTCCATAATAACTTTTTAAAACTAAGCTTTTTAGAAATAAATTATAGCTTATCCTGCTCCTTGTTACTGTAGCTATCTACGGTGAAAAAATGGTTAAAATCGGTTCAGTAGTTTGGAAGATTACCCCGGACATACGGATACAAAATTAGTCTTTTATGTATATAGACTAGCCGGGTACCCGGTTCTGCCCGGGTTTCTGTGGGTGTAGGGTGGTTTAGTGAAACTCATTCATAAATTTCCCAACACTAAAGTGTATATCTATAAACATAATGGCTACTTCTGTAAACAACGGCTATGTTATGAATAAACTATAAAAAAATAATGCAAGCTAAAAAAATAGCAAGCTACAAATAATGTTTGAGTAAATAGGAAATGTTATAAGCTTGGTATATTAAAATAAATATATATTTACAGTATCAATCGCACTGAAATTAACCATTTCCAAATATTGCTCGTTAAATAAGTCCCATTATTAGTTTCTATCCTCGTGACAACATTGGTGAGGTGAGTTTCGATGGTAACGGGTGAAAACATCTTATGTACCTAATTTAGAAATTTTTTTGACTATAAACACTTTACATTCTCTAACTATTGCCAAAATCAATTCTCTTTTTATTTAATCCGTTAGCGATTATTGGCATAAGTGAATCTAAAAATCCTAAGAAAGCAATAAATTTCATACTTACTCCAGAGAAGCCTTGGTTCACATTTTCAATATGATTACAATCAATATTGTTGCTGCATGGCACCAAATTTTTGCAACAATGGGTTGAAAATTTAATCATTTAATGGGGAAATGACATAAAATTAACTGTTTTCCATAATAACTTTTTTAAACTAAGCTTTTTAGAAATAAATGATAGCTTATCCTGCTCCCTGTTACTGTAGCTATCTACGGTGAAAAAGTGGTTAAAATCGGTTCAGTAGTTTGGAAGATTACCCCGGACATACATTTTCAAAAGTAGTCTTTTATGTATATAGATGGTAGGTGTGGTGCATTATTATTTGCTTTTTGAAAAATTTGAATTGCACTATACGTGTATTAATATTGTTTTAATATTTATTAAAAAGAAAAACGTCTCAAGTAAGTTCATTTTTGCAGGAATATGAACTTTTATTTAGGTGTTTTCGGGTGTCTATTGTCATCATTTAACTCTGACCTTTTATGCCATCAACATTTTTTTCATGTGCTGCTTTTGTTATTTGAGTAACAAATGAAAAAATACAATGCGTGTGTATTATAACACATGTAAGTATCTCTAACACATCCAGAATTCATCATCCGGCAGTTGAGGAGATTGGTCACAAATTTTTTTTATCTAAATTTTTGTTACAGTTACCATATTAGGATTAGTAATGTGTGTTAAAGCCAATAATTCAATGGTGTTGAACCCACAAATTCCTCTTTGTCTCTGGTATGTATTCTTTTGGAAATGCTTGTACATTTTAATTAAAAGTTAGATCGCCTAGCTTTTAATTTGTCCAAATTTTCTAATTTTGGCATTAGTCTGTATTTTTATTAATATAGTTTAAGTTGTCCATATTAATTGTATAGCACTCTCTTCTTTAACATGTTTATTATCTATTTCTATTTCATGCACTGTATTTATTGTAATACCTGTGCTATCACTTTTGTACGTATTCGTTCTCTTTGTAGTGTTTCGAATTATATTATACACTAGGGATGCACCGATAAGCAAATTGGCCGATTACCGATTAATCGGCAGTTGATAATCGGCCGATTAATCGGTCAAGTCGATTAATGATTAAAATGATTATTTTCAGTACTACCTATTTCACCATTACAGTTTTTCTTCGTTTTTTTTTAACAATTCTTTTGAAATAGTTCTTAATTTTTTCTTCCACATTCCTAATTTTCCCAAAATAATTTCAAAATTTCATCAAATTTCTCTGAACTAATTTTCATATTCTTGTCAATGATATTGCATTAACACATTGCTAATTA
>JAXGGA010015581.1:0-28796 GCA_038373865.1 Uloborus plumipes
AAACACCCATCTGTGCTAAAAAATAACTTACATTTTTGAAAACTAAAAAAATATCGGGACTCAAACCAACTAAACGCATCTTAAAACAAAATGCTCGCCTATTGTTTTTGGCTGGGGTAACATTTTTCGTTCTTGAGATACCTCACCAGACAAAGTCATCTGCCCTGGAAAACCTATAAAAAACGTATTGATGTTTTCTAGTCTCAGAACGTTTCAGAAACGCCTATCTGAAAATATGTTTCGTTTAACTTTGATCCATTTTCCAATAATATAATCTGTATTCTCGTTTTATTTTTCATTCATTTATGTTATTTTTGTTTATTTTGTAGGTACTTTTCCTATTTTCTGTCTGTCTTTATTTTTCCTTTTTGTGGAATCAACAATTTTGTTTCGGGCGATTGACACACATGGCGTCTTAACCCAGAATCAGTTTAAACCCAAAGTCAGTCGACCCGAAATTGTTTCCGAACGCTGGTAGATCGCACCAAAAGTCACGCGATTGAGTTTACGACGGCTTTTCCGTGCCACCGCGTCCCGTTTCCGAACGTAGCCTAACCTATAGCCGATATATAGACTATATAGGGGCCTTAGCCTAACCTAGTTCCTTCTGAATGACCGGTTACTTGACGCATTTACCTTTTGAACGCCTCGTTCGCTTCACTCGTCACACGAGTTTGACTTGATGAGCGCACCCAGAATCAATTAGTATTTTTATTGCCCAATACTGCTCTTGTCTGGCTTTTTCTTTTCTTTGAATTATATCGGAGTTTATTTTTGAAAAGGACACTTAATTTCAATTATCTTTTCCCAATCACACCCTCAGGAGAACAGCCTAAAATTCCACTTGGGTGAAGAAACAATCCTTGATCTGAAACTGTCACTTCCTTGTCCTCTTCGTATAGTCTATAAAGGCTTTTGCGCCATTAAATATAATAATAAAACCAACCAACCTTGTCCTCTTCATACAACTTTTTTGCATCTTTTTCATGAACAATTCCCCATTCTGCCAATTTAACTTGTTCAATGTAATACTCCCCTTTTAATCTCTTAAACAAACTTGGTGGGGCCTGCCCTCGCTTTAAATCACCAAGTACAGGTCCAAAATTGCTGGCTGTGATACGACCTTTTCTGAACTGGTCCCACAGATAGTTTTTTCTCTGGCCAATTTTTGAAGTTAATGTTAGGTTCTGTTAACTTAGTTTGTCTTGTAAATATCCGCGTAGAAAAACGTGTCTATCAATAGTTGATAACTGAGAATTTTTATCAATGAATGATTCGAATTGTACCCAAAAATGTTGCTACTGCTCTATATCTCCTCTAAAAGGTTCCAGTTTTATAGCGGGTAATTTTACTGTAAGTGACTGTTATTGGGGAAGGTGCAGCAATGTCGGAAAACTGAGCAACACTTGACACCAGACATGTAGAATAATTTAATGGAAGTTGACGTAATAACTTGTTTACCTTAAACAAAGCACGATTAGCATCTTCAACGTTTTCTTCTCTTTGTTTAATATCTTCATTGTATTCCGTGTATGTCAAAATCTAATTGGTTAACTTCCATTAAGAGCAAGAATCTGTTTAAGAGCTGTTCCTTTTTATGGGCCCTTAAAAGTTGAGGTGCGTCATTAAAAATTAAGCGGATTTTTACGGCAAGGTAATTGCTGTGAGCCAAAAATCGTACCACGAAGAGTTAAATTCAATTTTATTTTTATATATGAAGTATAGAAGGTTGAAACTATACAAAATGAATGTTAAATTTGTGGTTAGTTGTTGCCGCAAGGTCAATGAAGGTTATCAAAAAGTTGCATTTTTGACCTTTTTTTGCATTTTTGAGGTCCGTAAACAGCTTGTGCATTTCAGTTGCTACGACATAAGTAATGTTGTTTGAAAGGCAAGTATTAGCACTTTGAAATAGTGTATAAACAACCGTGGCAAGTTTAATGTGCTTTTAGTAACTTTGGGCCGGAAAATGGCATATTTTACCGATATTCAAACCGCCGTAACTTCTTCACCCATATTGGTGATTCTACGATCAATGAGTTTTTTGTGTCCCCAAAGAAAAAAGGATCTGTTTAATTTCACGCTTAAAAAAACAATAGTCGCCGCTATTTTTATGATTGTAGTGGTAAGGGCAAGACGTAATTCCAATTTTTGGGGTTTTTATCGATACCAGGGAAATAACACTATTGGCAGAATTCTGGTTGGATAACTACTATTGTTTCACTTATTTTCCGGGGTAAAATCTGAGTATGGACTCATTTCTACAAGACCTGTATTCAAAAAAAAATTTCGCGTTGTAATAAAAAGAAAAAAAAATCTTGAAAACACGACATATTGCATACAAGTCGCACCGCAGATCCTAAATAAAAATATTTCCCGCACTATTTACGTTCATTCAAATTGCATTCACAGATTAAAAATGAAATTTATTATGCTTATAAGGCCGATACTCTGTAAACTCGTCATTTTTCACACGAAATCTGTCCGGGCATGGTTATTTGAAATGTTCGTTTAATTATTTTACTATTGCTCAAAAAATGAATCTATTACTTTGCTTTGAAAGAGGGCCAATTGAAGCTTGTGTTTTTCTGATAAATTGTGATAGGGGGTAAGTCCACCGCCTAGTATAACTAGGCAGGGGACTGTGCCAGGTGACTGTGTTTTTGCTCTTTGTTGCGTAATATCTGCAAAACTATTGGAGCATAATTAGTTACGAGACTACCTATAAATTGAGGCACAAATCGTTGACATAATAACTAATATGATTCATAATTAAACTAATTGACATTAATAAAATCACTTCCCAGAGGACTGTTTTCGCAACGACCCTGATGCGGTCTTTTATCATAAATGTAGCTCAGGAACTAAACAAAGTATCGTTTCAACATCGTTCTCGGCAATTTCAGCAAATTCACACTCATTACTTTAAACTTCATGACAAAAAACATTTGCAAGAGTAACAGATTTTTTCTATTGGAGCTTAGAATTTGTGGCAGGGGACTGTTTGAAAAATCTCTGGACAGAATTTACATAACAATTTTAAGTATTAGAAATACATAATTAGACTTTATTTCATAAAAAAGGTTTCGCTGCATTATTCTATTTTTAGATATTAATTGCCAAATTTATGTAGTGTTAATAGGTTTTTTTCAAATATTGCCTTGAAGTGTTAAACTATTGGATTGGGACAGCCAGGGGACTGTGTTTTTCGGGCTTAGATAATTTATAGAAAAAAAAAAAAATAAATAGTTACCGCTCCAAATGCAATTGGGCCACAAAGTATTAATGCTTTACTTGTATTAAGAGCGATAATTACTTTATTACACTTTATTATTTTTAAAATACTCAGTCCGGACAGCGAATTACCAGTTTACAGAGAATCGCCCATAACATAGCTTTAATGTATATTTACCCTTTTGAGGAACAAAACTGCCAGGGGAGTGACGCCAGAGAAGTGACAAAATCACATATTACCTAT
Source organism: Uloborus plumipes (assembly GCA_038373865.1). NCBI lineage: Eukaryota > Metazoa > Arthropoda > Arachnida > Araneae > Uloboridae > Uloborus > Uloborus plumipes. Next base: position 3,479 of record JAXGGA010015581.1, read on the forward strand.
AAAAACATCACGCGTTCTTCGTTCCAGAACTTCACGTAAACCGTGATGTCTGCACACAATAAGCATTACATTATACATACGCACCTTTAGGTAAGGATTAAATTTAAAACCTTATACTTACCAGGGGAAGTACTATAGCAACTAGCACAGTACACTTTTCGGCACTTTCAACGAGAACCGATGCAATAATAGTCGGTCATAATGCCCGAAGCAATATCATTCAAATCTAAAGGATTATCAATTTCTTTAGGAAAATATATAGGTGATTCTACAATCAATGAGTTTTTTGTGTCCCCAAACAAAAAATAATCTGTTTAACTTCACACTCATTATATTACTAGTAGCCGCTGTTTTTATGATTGTGGTGGTAAGGGGCAGACGAAATTCTATTTGTTAGGGGTTTATCGATACCAGGGGAAAATGCGTTGCCAGGGGAGTGACACTTTAGGTAGCATTCTGATTCGATTTGCTATTATTTCACTTTTTTTTTCGGTCTAAAATCAGAGTTGTGACTCATTTCTATAAGACCTGTATTCAAATATATTTTTCGCGTTGTAATAAATTTTAAAGAATCCATCTTGAAAACACGACATGTTGCATATAAATCGCACCGCAGATCCTAAATAAAAATACTTCCCGCATTATTTATGTTCATTCAAATTGCATTCACAGTAGCAATTAAGATTAAAAATGAAATTAATTATGCTTACAACACAGTTTTAATCTATATTTACCTTTTTTGAGGAACAAAACTGCCAGAGGAGTGACGCCAGGGAAGTGACAAAATCACACATTACCTATAAAAAAATCACGCGTTCTTGTTACCAGAACTTCACGTAATCCGTGATGTCTGCACACAATAAGCATTACATTATTCTTACGCACATTTAGGTAAAGATTAAATGTAAAACCTTATACTTACCAGGGGAAATATTACAGCGACTGGCGCAGTACACTTTTCGGCACTTTCAACGAGAACCGATGCAATAATATTCAAAGTTTTTTTAAACCACTGAACTTGCTTTTAACTTTACTCAGTATTACACTGGTTATTCGCAGTCAAGGTCATCCTTTTGCACTTTTTATGTTAAAATTTCAGTCTTTGAAATTCTCCAGGTGTGTGTGACACTATTGATATGGCACTTCAAAAAGTGCAGTTTTAAAAGTATTAATGAATATATTTTCAATGCTTATTGATGAAATATGTTTCAATGTTTATGTACGTGTATGATTATGGTAAAAAACATTTTGCCAAGTTCGCAATAATTGAACGTCGAACATGTTTGTAAAAACTAGTATTTGAACAGGCCAGGGGAGTATACATTTTTGACTATTTTCAGCTATTAATGCGAAAATAAAATATTTATAGTGAATTAATTGGGTGGTTCATGAAAAAGATAATTGAAGCATTTTTTTTTGGCAAAATTTTTCATCACAGCTGATGTTTTGGATTAAAATTCCCTCACTGGTCCACACAAGATCACATTTATGTACCATCCAAACCATCATTAGGAATTGAATTTGATAAAAATGCTGATTATTTTTATCCAATTGAATTGTATCCCCTGGATTTTTTCAGGAATGCAGCATTACTTGCTAGCTTATTTCTCACAGTGTAGGCTGTAGGTATCCTTTGCTTTCAGGGCATTTCTTTCGTGTATTTTTCCCCATTCGATTGCTGGGGTATTTATGGGCTTTGATAATATTTGTCTTTTTCCTGGGTTGGAAGAAAATGTTCCTCTTCGAACGGTGGTCACTATTGACTTTGCAATTGGTGTCGTGACTCTGGTTTTCCTCGTTTTGGCCCATAATTTAGAATCAGCTTGCATACTTGTTTTCTTTTCAATTTTTATCATTTTCTGATTGGATACTGTATTACTTTTGCTAAGAATAAGTGATAGCAATGGTTTGGACAAATAATCATGGTTCACTGCATAAGCCAAAAGGTTGCAGTTACGGCTATGCAGCACTGGTGAATTTAAATTCCCCGCAACCATAAGGTTTTTAAAAATATCTATTGTCAATGGTGAAGTGTATAACTGTGTTTGCGAGCACTTTCCTAACTCAAAGGCAGTCATGTGATCTGCATTCCTTCCTTTCGGGGTCGAAGTTATGGAAACTGCTTCATGAACTACACCAGACTCTGCATACTGCTCTTTGCGGAATAGCAGTGCTGCTACATGCTTGCATGCAGCATTGAACCCCTGCCCTGCAGCACAACTAGATGTGGCTTGTACAATTTTTTGCGTAGAAAATATCAGTTTTACTTTGTAATCCACATTTTTTGACATCTGTGCGGAACACAATGCTGTGACAAATAGTCTTATCTGCCATTTGCAATGCTTCTGCGCACTCTATGAATTTTTTGTTAAAGAGTTTCCTCCCTTGTTTTTGTCTTGCATCTGCATCCTTGCTGTTGAACCATTCATTGATGTAAATGAGGTCAACACATGCAAAAATTTCTCTTTTACCATACTCAATGGCATTGTTTCAGCGGTTGGGTAATCTCCTGATTTTGAGAAGGACGTAATGTCGACAGGATGGACTAACACTATGCCTAAATTACGTGTTTCATCCTGTCATAATTTCAACCTATTAAAAGCATTAGAATTTTGTTCATGTATTTATTTATGCGTTTGTATAATTAATTACTCATAATGTACTAGTGCCAACCATTAAGTGCAATTTCATTTATTTATACTTTCAAATAAATTGGTTCAGAGGTGATAGTGTTCCGGTATTTTCATGATCGATTCTGGTATTTTCATGCTCGAAAATACCGGAAATATGATATTTTTAATTTTGCTTTTGTCTTCCCACCTTCGGTATTTTTTTTTTATTTTTCGAATTTTCGGTGATTTTCCGATAATTACTAATAATATTCATCGAACAAAAATGTTAAGATGCCATTCTATTTTTTCTGACTAAAAACTATTTGAAACTTTTCGAATGTATGAAATGTGCCTTGTTTGTTTATGAAAGGCAATTTATTATTAAATATGTACAATTATAAAATTAGGGGTGCTTAAATAATAGGGGCCGTGGGTTTTTGAAAAAAGCACCCCCCTTCCCCCAACACACACACATTTTCTCTTCAAAACTTTCTGGTATTTTTTCATGAACTCACAATCACCCCTGATTGACTATAAAAATGAATTAATTATTGAATTAGAGAAATATAAGTTAGTCATATAAAGTTATGTAAAGGTAATTCTTTCACATAGAGGGGGGGGGGGGGTAAAGTCAAAACTTTGTTATCTTGTGACTGTAAAAACCAGAAAAAATATGAACCAAATACTATGACCCTTAGCTTCGTTATTGAAAGAGGTAATGAGCTTTTATTAACTGGTACAGCACGGTATATTGTATTTATTAGTTTTCTAATTTGTTGATAGTGTAAAACTTGTCCTCACTCCTTTTCCACAAAAGGAGGGGGAGGGAGCCCGTAGTGTGTCTTGCAAGCTTTTCTAAAATTTTGAAAGACGCCTACTAGTTGAAGGGTATCACTTTTGACGTAGAGGTCATGATACTTACCCATATTTTGAATGTTGAAGATCTTCCAGACATTTTTTGCGTGTTCATAGTCTTCTATTGAGATATGTTCATCAGATAGTATGCTGTAAAATGATTGAATGGGTGGGAGTGATGTGTCTTGAAATTTACTAATGGAATCCATATATTCGTAGAGGTAAACACCCTTACGTAACTCTATTTGTGGCAAACCTTCCAAAATTCTAGAAGTTTTATGTCCTTAACTTATCAAGAGATTCCACGTTTTTGGCTTTCTTCCACACCTGAACAAACGTCTGGCGCAGTATAGCCTAATACGGCTCTTGCGCCATAAACCCCTATTCAACCAACCAACCCTTACGTAACAAAAAAGAAATATTTGAATTAGGCATACATTTTTTTAAATTTTAAATTGGTCCTCAGGAAGGTTGGAGACTGATTTTTGAAGGCTTGCATTCATAAATTGAAGACTATCGATGAATTGTAGGGATACTCTGATATTTTTAAATTTTTTACTTGCAGAATTTGAGATGTATTTTTACATGGTAGTAGGTATGCTATGAAAATCATGGCCTTGAATTTTTCCAAATCCCTACATGATTAAATGTGCATCGTAGTGCTTCAAATTGTGAAACACTGCGGGGATTTTCTTCATGAGTGAATTACAAATTGCATTGATTATGCAATGCATCTCGATACTGGCCGTTAAGATGGTCATGATCGCGAACACGATCCTCTTTTAAAAGTTTCTTGCACAGCAGACAGTGGGTTGCTCTCTTGAAATCCAGGTAGTCTTGAGGCCTCATGTATATAGGTGTGATATTTGTTAGTTTACTTGCTATTTCTTCCTCTTCTTCTATAATATTCTTGATAAAATGATCCACTGCATTAGCTCCTCTATATACGACTGAAGGCTTTACAGATCTTCCTCCCCCCCACCCCCCCGTTGTCCGTTTACCTTGTCGTGGTGGGGGGGCTTGCGGCTTGCGGTGTGGTGAGTTCGGGGCGAGCTCTTGGGCGGAGTCGTGACCCCCAGTTGCTCAAACAGAATATCGGCGGGAAGAGATTTGTTTCTCCTTCCTTCCCTCACCACACTTACCAAATTTCGGAACAAAAACCCAAGCCAAGGTGTGTCAACCGTGCCGATGGCTGCGTGGTACCGGGGCTAAGCGGTATCTCATACGGGAGGCTTCAGGGCTAGCTGGCGAACCCTGTCGTATGCAGCCTTACCCCTGTGTAGGGGGGCTACGCAGGGGCTCAACCCCACCTTTTCCCCCCAGTTCTCCGGTCCAATTGTGGATTCTGAAAATAAAAACCCTTCTCCCCCTTGTGGGGAGCGTCAAATGATATCGAATAGTGCAGCAAAATTCTTCATTATTAAACGATCTGACCCAAACTTAAATCTCACCAAAGTGTCACCGTTCATAATCAACAAAGCCCTAGTACATCAAATAGGAGAATTTGAATCAGTGAAAAAATTACGCAGCGGCGAACTTCTTCTAGAAATAAAAAATCAAAACCAAATTAAACCTTTGTGTTCTCTTAAACAAATAGGCTCATATCTGGTCACTGTTGCCGAACATTCCACCCTAAACTTTTCTCGGGGAATCATTTCGGAGCCTGATCTCCTCTACACTCAAGAGACAGAAATCTTAGAGGAGATGAAAGACCAGCACGTGAGTGGAGTTAAAAGAATTACCATCCGACGCAATGGAGAAATACTACCAACTAAACATGTCATCTTAACGTTTAGTACTCCTAACCTCCCACCACGCGTTAAAGCTGGCTACCTCTCTTGCCCAGTACGGCCCTATATACCAAATCCACTTCGATGTTTCAAGTGTCAAAGATTTGGGCACTCTAAGACCGTGTGCCGTGGAGTTAACACATGTGCCAAATGTGCTGAACCCGGCCATGACAGTGATGGCTGTACCAAAGAGCACAAATGTGTAAACTGCAAGGGAGATCATCCATCTTACTCCAAAAAATGCTCTAAATGGCTTCTTGAGAAAGAAATCCAAGTCATAAAAACGACTCGAAATCTATCTTATCCTGAGGCACGAAAAATTGTTGATTCTCGTACCCCTACAACTGGAATATCTTATGCTGCAGCAGTAAGAAAAGTTTACAAAAGTTCTAGCACACAAACAGAGGCACAAACACAAACTAATTCTGACCAAACTCACATATCTCCGAATAAAAAACCCAGTAGTTCAAAATCTCCACCGAACAAACTTAATGCAAATACAACACAAATAGAAAAAGTAAAACCTGCTGAATCTCTTCTTACAAATAAACCAAATGCACAAAATTCTAAAAAATGTACTGAAAAAAAGAAAATCATAAAAGCACGTGCTAAAATCGGAGCTACCTCTAAACAGAGGCCTCCCAATTATTATAATTTCAAAAGAGAGGACTTCTTGTTACCTAACAAGAAAACTATTTTAACTAAAAATTATCATAAGGCAGTTGCTCCTCTCCATGAGGATGTTGATGATGTTGAATTCCAAGAGCTGCCACCATCCGAAGATGAGGGATGGACGGACGTCCCTGCCTCATGAGCCGCCTTTCTTTCTTTTGGCCGTTTTTCCCTTTTTTTCTCTTCATGGCCCTGAGCATTCTTTCTTGGAATTGTCAGAGTTACTCGCGTAATGTCACGGACGTCAAAGATCTTGTCGAATATCACCAACCGGCCATTTTCTGTCTGCAAGAGACATTCTTGTCACCTTCTGATCAACCGAGACTGAAAGGTTTTGAAGTATACCGCAAGGACTGCTTGACAGGAGACCGTCGTTGTGGTGGAGTGGCGATGCTAATCTCTAATGATTATGCATCTAGCCAGCTCAATATCAACACGACCCTCCAGGCAGTAGCTGCGCTTGTCCACCTTCACTCGCTGGTCACAGTCTGTTCTGTGTACATTCCACCTTCTTATGACTTGAGAAGCGTGGAATTGCAGGCATTGATAGATCAACTCCCTCCCCCATTTGTCATCTTGGGGGATTTCAATGGCCACAATCCTCTCTGGGGGAGTCCAGACACCAACAGTAGAGGATTGATAATAGAAAATTCTATCAGTGACAATGATCTATGCATTCTTAATAATGGCGAAAATACTTATTTCCATCTTCCGACGCAGACATATCATGCCATCGATCTTGCAGTATGCTCACCTTCTCTTCTGCCACTGTGGGAATTTCGAGTTGAAAGTGGACTCTACAGTAGTGGCCACTTTCCGATCAAGATAACCTTTACTGGGCGCTGCAGCTATCAACCGCAGCAGCAAGCCAGTTTCTGCCTTGATCGAGCTGATTGGGCAGCATTTACCCAGTTGGCAGAAATAACATCGGAAGTAGTGAATGATTCTGACATCGATGTAGCAGTAAGCCGAGTAACCGACATTATATTGAATGCAGCGAAAGCTGCTATACCAAGAACCACCAAGAGGAGGATTAAATTTCCGAAGCCTTGGTGGAACTCCGATTGTCAGGCAGCCTATAAAAAACAGAAAAAAGCATGGAACACATTTCGTCGATATCCGACCATACAAAATCTTGTATCACTCAAACGAGCTCGTGCTGAAGCTCGGAGGATTCGGCGAAAAAGCCAACGGGACTCGTGGCAAACATATGTCAGCACAATAACGACGTCCACCCCATCCAAAACCGTTTGGGGCAAAATTAAAAAAATCGTTGGCAGTTATCAAACATCTTGTGCTCCCATACTTGAGAAAAATGGTCAAACAATATCTGACATTAAAGAGGTGGCTGACTGCTTGGGGACACACTTGTCAGAAGTCTCCAGAGCAGACAAGTATGGTTAAAAGTTTTTAGCTCTCAAATCACTTAAGGAAAGAAAAATCCTTAATTTTAATTCAAACATTTTAGATTCATATAATACCGATTTTACTTTTAAAGAACTTCTTATAGCTTTGCAAAAAACCCGCAATAATTCACCTGGTCCTGATGAGATACATAATATTATGCTGAAAAATCTAAGTAAACCCTCTTTAGAATATATACTACAACTCTTCAATAGAATTTGGACTGAGCAACGTTTTCCGAAAATGTGGACTCAAGCAACAATAATTCCCTTACTGAAACCAAAGAAACCACCCAATCAACCTGAAAGCTATAGACCAATAGCCCTTACCAGTTGCTTATGTAAATTGATGGAGCGTATGGTTAACGCCCGACTAATTTTCATTCTGGAGTCAAATCATCTACTATCCTCATTCCAAAGTGGATTCAGGAGCGGCAGGAGCACTGTAGACAATTTGCTGCTTCTTGAAACATCGATCAGAGAAGCATTTCTTAAACGTAAACATCTTGTGAGCGTATTTTTTGACATTGAAAAGGCATATGACCGTACTTGGAGATATGGGATCCTTAAAACTCTGCACGAGTATGGGTTGCGGGGTAACCTACCTATATTTATCTCCAATTTTCTTAAACACCGAACTTTTCGTGTACGCGTCAAGTCTATTCTGTCTGATACCTTCATCCAAGAAGAAGGTGTACCCCAGGGAAGTGTGTTGAGCGTAACTCTTTTCGTTATTGCAATCAATAGCTTAATTGAACAACTACCCCCCGCTGTCAAGGGTACCATGTTCGTGGATGATTTTCAAATCTCTTTCTCGTCAGCGAACATGAGTATCATTGAAAGACAGCTTCAAATAGCTATTAATAAAATCTCTCAATGGGCGGAGGAAAATGGTTTTGCTTTCTCTGCTCAAAAAACCTTCTGTATACATTTCTGCCGTAAGAGAGGGCTTCATCTTGACCCAAACTTACTGCTCAATAATCAACCGATATCTGTTCAAGATCAAGGAAAGTTCCTTGGTCTGACTCTTGATAATAGATTCAAATTTTTGCAGTATATACAGGATTTAAAAAAGAAATGCACATTAAAATTAAACATTCTCAGGGTCTTAGCCAACACTTCTTGGGGTGCCCATACAGAGTCCATGTTACGTATTTACAGGGCTCTAATACGCTCAAAACTTGATTACGGTTGCCAAGTTTATGGCTCCGCAGCAAAAAGCTATCTTAAATCTCTGGATCCTATACATAACCAGGCGTTGCGCATTTGCACAGGTGCCTTTCGAACCTCACCTGTTAATAGTCTATATATATTAGCACACGAACCTTCACTTAGCAATAGAAGACTGAAACTTTCTCTTAATTTTTATTTCAAAATTAAGCAGAACACAAGCCATCCCTTGCACTTATATATTTTTCACCCATCAAATACCGATTTATTTCTACGTCGTCCTTCGGTTATCCCAACGTTTGGAATCCGAATGAGACAGGCTCTTAATTTACTGCATATTCCGGATTTTGATACATACAATACTCCAGAACTTATTGAACCATGGAGCGAATGTAATATTTCTGTTCTCCATGATTTTGATAATTTTAAAAAAGACACCACAGCCGATTCAGTTTTTCAACAACTCTACTATAATGTAAAAGAAAAGTATTCTCAGTATAAAGAAATTTTCACAGACGGATCAAAGTCTAACGATCACGTTGGCTCTGCCGCAATAATTAATGGACAAATCATTTCACAACAACTAAACACTGCATGCTCAGTCTTCACTTCAGAAATTAAAGCTATAGTCACGTCGTTACAAACAATAACCCAATCATACAATAAAAACTGGATAATATACAGTGACTCAAAAAGTTCAATAGATGCCATTATAAACTGCAGCAGCAATAGCCATCCTTTAGTTCTTCAATGTTTCAAACTATATCACAGTCTAAAAGAGAAAAATTTTAAAATAATATTTTGTTGGATCCCTGGTCATGTAGGCATTTCTGGGAATGATGCAGCCGACACAGCTGCCCAGGCTGCAAGTGCCCATGCTGAAGACCTTGTTCCTTTTGAAGACATCAAGAACTGTATTATAGACAGTATTAACAAACATTGGCAGAATGAATGGGACGCTGAAACACAAAATAAATTGCATGCCATCCAGCCCTCGACAAAAGGTTTTAAATCATTAAATAATAAGCGAAAGGAACAAGTAATAGTAGCCCGTCTTCGCATCGGCCATACCAGATTCACACATAAATACCTCCTTTGTCATGAACCAGCCCCACTATGCAACACATGCAATGTTAATCAGACAGTGTTACATATTTTATGTAACTGCCCAAATTTTAAACATACTCGTTTTAAATATTTTAATAATTTTTATCCATCTTTGACGGAATTACTTAGGGATACAACCCATCCTAATTTGTTTCCCTTTTTACATGACGTTGGTTTTTTTACTCTAATATAGTGTTTTTATCTCTGTTATCTTGTTCGTTTCGTCTTTGTTTCGTTTAAATGTTTCTGGTTTTATATGTTATCTTGTTTGTTATGCATTTCTGTTTTTAATCTGTAACTCGACAATTCTTGCTTTCGTCTTAACATTTGAAATTTTAAGCTTTGTATGTGTCTTGTACTGAACTGTTTTTAAAATTTTAAAAGTTTTACGTCCATTGTATCTGAGATGATCTTCGCTTACATCTCTTCATCTTTTAAATAAAACCATTGCTTGGCGCAGTATAGCCTAATAAGGCTCTTGCGCCAATAAACTCAATACAACAAACAAACAGATCTTCCATCAGGGCCGACAACAACATAGGCGTATCCACAGGCTTCATGATGTTGAATTTTTTCCAAAAATGATGTTTTCATGCTTGGACGGGTACTATGCGTCTTCACTATCAAACGTTCAAAGTCCGCAAAAATTACGTATGGAACATCGTGTTGGTAGTGATAGTTATCAAAGGTTAAAAATTTGGTTATTTCCTGGGGCATTTTAATTTTTTGGGTATCTTGTTCGTTACAAAGTTTTAAATGACCTTCAAGCAGCTTGGACGACGAGAATCGATGCAGCCATCTATAACAATAAAATCTTGCACCGTTGTGATCGGTGAGGTCACCCAATAACCTACTCATATTTCTTTTGAGACAAGAATGCTGTTGATCATCTAATGATATTAATAGCAGATTCATGCATTCGTCTTCACTTCGGTTTTAGATGTAGATAGGGAAGACTTCTTCTTCTTCTTATCCGAAGACGTTAATTCTTAGATTGTTCTGCTTCTCTACTTTTGGTATTTTTGTTACTAGAGTAGGACTTGGAACATCGTTCATATTAGTTTCATGTTCATGAGGAAGGTAGTGGGACACTCTTTGCGGATCTTTTTTAATCATCTTGGCAGCTAGAATACACCATAGAAGGCATTTCTGATCTTCGTTCTTGATGTTTACAAGGGCTTTTTTTTGAAGCTAACTTGTGGGGGAGTGGGATGTAAGAGCTTGCTGCTAAGGGGTGGTACTTGACCTTGGAGACTTTAAAATACTGGACTTTTTCCAAGACCCATCCTGATCCTAATTGAATGTAGTTCTCCAAGTTGTTTTGGATGCAGGCTATTGCTTCTTCCGTGTGATCTGGAATTGTGTCCACCGTAAGTTTAATAATAAATTTACAGCTCAGAAAGGCTGAATTTACTTCTTCTTCGCCGTCGGCCCCGATACGTGTTAGAAGCGCTTTCGTTACAAGTCTCCACTTCATACTTCCTTTTTTGGACATCTCATAAATTAAGACTTGATGAATGCGTGGTTTCAGCTCTTCAAACGCCTTTTTCACACCTCCAGATGTTTCTTCTGATGGGATTAGAAGTCTCGTGCTAAAGGTATTATTCAAGGCACTTTGCCTTCCAGGCTTGACATATTTTGAAGAGGAGGACCCTTGGTTTTCGGATTTACGTTTTAGGGGAGTACTATGTGAAATCCTTATGTGCGTCATTAAGGTATCCGTACACCTTCGACAACAAATTTTTTAAATTTTCTGAATTTTACAGTTAAAGTTACATTTTTCATTCATACATGATCTAAAATGTATGTATAACTGAAAAAAATCCCTTTCTTTGTATTTGGGTGGAAGATGGAGTGGAAAAATAAGCGAATTTCAGTAAAAATGTCACTGTGTCGCAAAACACTGTAAGTCAGTATCAAATGCATATATTTACATTCTGTAAATGTGAGATCAATAATAATAGTCTTTTAGACTACCTATAAATATGCGAAATCCCAGAACACACGAAACGTTAAGCATAAAAAGCAGCTGTAATTCATAAATTGTTGAAGTTACAAACATGAGCATAGTCTATTCCCTGGGAAACATTATCTAGAATGAATGTTCAAAATTTCTAGTCATTTGAAACATAACTTTTTGAGCTATTATGTTTTGCGACAGTTGAAACAGCGGTAAAACCAGTTTTGAGTAAACGCAGAAAATAACTTTTAACCATCATTATTACTTTGAAAACAGTAAGTGAATGGAATAAAATGAATTAAAATCATAAAGTGCATTCTTTTAGTGACATAAAAGGGTAAAATTTTCTTTTTAGGTTCACCTGTCATTATTTTATGAAGGTCACTTTATAGACAGTGATTTAAAATCAAATAATAGAATGAACAAAAAATTTTCATTTTCACAGAATTTAATGTTTAAAATAATATTTAAAAATACCATGTGACATAAACATTAATAATAGCAAAAGCAAAAGCAAAAAAAAAAACTATCAAAAACATTATAAATAGTTAAGTACCAGAATAAATAAATGTTGAACGGTACAAATAATTAGAATATAGAGCATGTTCTCGTCTCCGACTTTCAGAACGAACACACATTTGGAGCAATAAAAAATAATGTACACATCATCTTAAGATTCTCCTGCTTTATATGAGCATCCTTCTTTGGAATCTAAAGCAGAAAACTTTTTTCTTCCGAACTGCTCTAAGAATCTTCCTACGTTTTTTTTCGAGGAAGGGGTAAGATATGCCGAACAGATTCTTGTATTCGCACCCTGTCCAAATGATCATAGCACTTTACTGTATAATATCCTAAATCTTTTAGTCCAAGTCCAGATAAAATGTTCAGACAACCCTTAAAACCCATCATTGAATTGTACAACAGCATCATATACACCCAATTTTAAAGTTTTGAGACAGACAAATACCTCTTTTGGTATCCTCTGCCATACAACACTATTAAAGCACTCATTAGAATTTTGAGTTTTGCCATGCAGGCATTTGCTCAAAAGATCTCTTGAGCATAAACCTAAATACACAGGCTTGACTTTGTTTAGAACATGATTTGGAAGGCCTGCATATTTCTCCTCCACGCTCGAGTTCGTAGCTTTTGCCCGCTGGAAAAAACACCAACTGTCTTTGCCAATAGAGCATTGCCCATGCATGGGTTTTCTCGAGCTCGATGCACAGTGGAAGAGTGCAGCAATAACATTTTGCTGCATCTTTTCTAAGTCTCCGACATTGCTCCGGATGGCTATGCCGTAGTAATTTTGAAGGCGGTCGATGAAAACATCTGTAAGCTTTCCTCTTACTGAGAGCCCTTTAGTGTGTGATTTTAATTTTCGCAAGCGAGATCCGACTCTTTTTTGTATATGTCCAATACACTCTTGCTTGACAACACTATTTTTCCCATAAATATTTTGTACATTTAGGAATGCTTTGGAGTCGCCATCTCCATAGTACTCTGTATATTTTAACGCTCGGCTTTCAATAGATCTTAAAAATATCCGAGATGATCCAACAATCTCCATTTTGCCTGCAGCTCCTTTAAAATTGCACTGGCAAATATGATCTGCTTTGCTTGTAAGGTATTCTGTGTTTTTTGGCATCTTTTCAAGTTTCTTGCATATTGGGCAGTACGAGGACATCACTTCCACATCTACTACTTTGCCCGTATTGACAGAAATGGCAGAAACACATCCGTTCAATGAGGTATACCCTCTACGCTGCCAAGTTCCATCAACGGATACTCCACACTCCAGCACGTCTTCATTTTCATTTGAATGAGTTGCCACTAAATCAGCAGCAGCCTTTTGCATCGAAGATTCAGCGACATCTTTAACAACTTCAAGTAGTTTCTGTTCAGAATTGACATATGCTGTTTTAGATAGGGTAGGCAAGTTTAAAGTTGCACACAACTTATACGATGCTGAGAAACCTTTCCCTATTTGTCGCATTCCGTACACTAACCTACAGTTTATTTCGGGTGCATTTACAATTTTTTTTGATGAAGCAAAACCTTTGCAAAAATCACATTCTCTACATTTTAGAGAAAAATGGGAACATAACCCATACATGGTCTCTTCTGTCAAGACTAACTTTTCAGCTAAACAACTAGGGCAGCTAAGTTCATTAAACACATCAGATAGGATCTGTAGGTCAAAAATTCTATTTCCAGTCGTTGTCTCACTTTTATCATCATTTAAGGAAGAATCAACAGTCAAATCAATAGAACAAGCTGTTAATTTTGAGGAACTAGCAGTTTGTGATAAGCACTCTTTGTCACTGGCGCTGCATTCTTCTTTGAGAAACGATTCCCATAAAAGTTGCGTCTCCGCGTCCTCGCAATACTTTTCCCCATTTATTAAGAAGAAAATAAAACAAAAAACAAACTACGATAGCTTTAAAAAAGCAAGAAAAAACAGCAAAATATTAAGAAGAGAAGATCGCAATCGGTGAAGCACAGATGTAAACAACACTGACGAATAAAACTCTTTGCCAAACAAATTAAAATAAAAACATCAAAATAAATATTGCCAGATGTATTTTGAATACTTTAAAAGAATAATTTTTAATTTGAATAAATTACTTGAGCCACAAAAGCTGATTGAGTAGCGTATTTTTAGCAGACGACAACTGTCAAACTTCACTTCCGGTATTTAAACCTGTACTTCCGGTTTTCAAACTTGATGTTATTCCATAATTTAAATCGCTCTAACTTCACTTCTAAGTACAATAGAGACAAAATTCTTGCTGTTTTAGAAAGCTAAAAGATTGAGGTTTTATATTAGAGCAAAATTGAAAATTCGTAATTTTGATCGAAAATCCACGGTTTTAAAATGGTGAACGTATACCATAAGAAGTCGGAGGACTTTCGAAAACATTTGACTGCAGATGAGTACAAGAATGAGTGTGGCTCAGAGTGAATGCACGAATATGCGCCCTCAAATTGTCCTTTTCGGGCGGGAGAATTTTTCCCACAGTCAGTACATGTAATGGATTCCTGAACAGTGACAGGAGTATGAGTCAACATATCCTATTCAAATTTTGTGCTTCGTGTAAACTATTACCACCATTCGGTACATTTTTTTGATGTTGATTGATATTACTCTTGTAGTGAAGTCTTTGTGGCATGCATCCCGCATATCTAGGCAAAAGAGACAAAATTCTCTTTTAGAATATTGCCGACTTAAAACAATATCTTAGCTTACTCAAGAGCTATTTTTCCCCTACTATAACTCAATCTAAAACGAACACCTAAATATGTTTATACGCAACTATTTATCAAAGGCATCTAAAACTATGATTAATACAACAACAATTCAAGACAGAAAACGATACAATAGCATCACTTATCACATCTGCAAATAGTAGAAAAAACATTTTTTCAACAATAAATCTACCAAAATGAACATACTGACAAAACGTAGAACTCCCAACAAAATGCATCTTAAAGATTCGTCTCTTTTCTGAGAAAATGAACTTGACGCAAACAACCGTTTTTAAAAATTCCCTAGTTTGGTTTTGGTCAAAACATGGAAAGGAGAACACGCTTCATTTTTCTAACGACGTTTTATGCAACATTCAAAATGAATTTAAATCAAACCATTCCAAGACATACAGTCCCTCGACAAAGAACCCAGAACAAGTCAATCCCTCCAAAATGGAATAAAACAACATCATGTAATACATTCTCAAAGAGATTAATGAAGTTTTTAAAAATTCATCTTCGAACAACTACAATTATGTTTCTCGGAGGTTTCCTTATCAACAAAGGGCGAAAGAGGTTCGCAATCACTGAGTGTAAAAGTTGTCGTAAGATAGGGAATAAATCAGAGAGTGTTCCTTTGAATGCTGTCACTTAGCGAGATGTACGGTAGAGCGTTTTCAATTCGACTTCTATAAATGGATTTTTTCTCCAAACAAAATTTCACGAGCATGACATTTTTATCAATTAAAATACTGTTAAGCAAGTATATTTTGTTTAAAGATAAATTTTTCTTAAATAAAAAAAATTTTCATCACTAAAAACTTTTTCCGCAAAAAATTCTAACGACAAATTTTCCTTAAGGACATTTCACGAACATAAAACACAAATAAATGATTTTTTTCCTAACTTGAAATTTTTCGTAAGCATAATTTTCTTCGCAAATAATTTTCTCAAAATAGTTATTTTTTGTTCCAACACAAAAAAAGCCACATATTATTAAAAGAACAAAATCATATTGAAAGAATATACATTTCCTTCCCCTTCCAAAAAATTTAAAAATCTCAATTGAAAAAAAATACCATTTTTAATAAAAATTAGCAATCGTGTATAATAATAGGCATGCTAATGTGAAAACCGTTAAATATAAAGTATGATTGGCGAAAAAATAGCATGCGTGATAAGTTTTAAATTCACATAGAAGAAGAAGTACATGTTGTAAGTAACACGTTGAGTGCAAATACTTATCACAAACTTTTTAAATGTAAATCATGTTATACTATGAGAACAAGACACCGAAGTTATAACAAATTTAAGTATTAACGCGACATACATACACTGGCGGAAAAAAAAATCCCAACACCAAGAAAGACTTGTGTTAGATATACGAAATTTGGTTGGCGTGTTTATACAACTGAAAGATGACATCGATTGAAATTTCGTGTTCCGCGCATAAGTGTGGCGCAGCTGGCGTCACTCAGAACATGCAAATAATGCTTGTTTTAAAAGCGTGTTGTGAAGCTCGTGTGTATTATTTTTCCGTGAAATTTGACGAATTGCGTTCATGTTAGCCAGGAATACCTTTAAGAAGACGAAGAAGCCATTATCAACAGCTCACCGAGTTTAAACGAGGTCGTACAATTTGGCTACGAGAAGTTGGATTTTCATTTCGCGATATTGCAGAAAGACTTGGGTGGGAATGTTTCCACCATGCATGATTATTGGAAGCTATGGGCAAGGGATGGTACTACCTCAAGAAGATCGAGTTCCGAGCTGCCACGTGGCACGACTGAGAAGGAAGATCGCCGAATCTTGCGTACGGCTGTGGCGCATCGTACTGCATCTGCGGCTGACATTCGAGCTGCAGTTGGTACCGTCGTGACCCAAGGAACGGTAAGAAACTGTTTACTTCAAGGACAGCTCCGAGCCAGGCAGCCTGTAGCCGGTATTCCATTGACTGCAAACCATTGCCTTTTCCGACGGCAGTGGTGCCACGACAGAGCTCACTGGAGGTCGGAGTGGAGATCTGTTGTAATTTTTGATGAAAACAGATTCTGAATTAGTGCCAGTGGTGGCTGTATATTGGTCAGAAGGAGGCCAGGGGACCGCCTGCATCCAAGCGGTCTACGGCCTAGACACACGGGACTCACACCTGGAGTTATGGTCTCTGGAGCAATTTCCTACGACAGCAGGGGCATTCTTGTGGTTATCCCAAACTCACTGACTGAAAATTTGTCGTCAGTCTGTTAATTTAACCAGTAGTACAGCCCTTCATGAGTAACATTCAAGGGGCGTTTTCCAACAGGATAACGCTCGCCCTCACATCGCTGCTGTAACGCAATGTGCTCTACAGAGTGCTGACATGTTACCATGACCTGCAAAATCACCAGGTCTGTCTCCAATTGATAACGTATGGGATATCATGGGATGGCACCTCGAGCATCATCCACAGTCAGCAATGACGGTCCTAGTATTGACACAGCAAGTGCAACAAGCATGGAACTCCATACCACAAAGTGACATTCGGCACCTGTATGACATAATGCATGCACGCTTGCAGGCTTGCCTTCAAAATTCTGGAGGTTACACCCTCTATTAAATTAACATTATTTCACATTTGCATAGCATTTTCTTGAGCTTGAATTAGCCAGTGATCTTGTACATTTAATCAATTAAACATGTTAACTAGACAATTGCATTACCCAAATTTCATTACTCTACAGTAATTTTTTCTTGGTGTTGGGATTTTTTTTTCCGCCAGTGTAGTATACATCCGGGGGAAAAAGAGAGAGATTTTTTTTTTTTAAATTGAGAAAGCATATGATATAATAATTAAAATTGAATTGCTTCAGAAAAATAACTGGATGGTGTTACGCAAAAAGGAGTTAACCCACAAAAACTTGATTTTGAGATAGTGGGCTTTAAAGTCAACAAACTCTGGCAAAAAGCATGGAGCTCTATATCAATATACCAATGATATGTTACCATGAAATGCTGATAGGGCTTAAATATTTTTGCTTAATGTAGAAAGCAACATATTTTACCATCACAGTTGGATAACTCATTTTTTTATGTTTTGTGGGTTAACTCCTTTTTGCATAACACCATCCAACTATACTATGTACTTAAAACAAAAATCATCTACTCACATGAGCAGATTTGATGAGGGCCTCAGGGACAGTCATGTGATCGGAAACCGACAGATTACTTTGCGAAGGTGGTGAGGGACAGCAGGCCATATCGAATTAGATTCATACTATTAAAAATAATAACAATAATGAATATTTATCCCCGCCCAACAATTTATTCCGTGGAAATTCAACTGTGCAGAGATACGTATAATTGGACTTGTTTAGTCCCGACGGTATAACGACCTTCAGGATGGGAAGAGACTTGAGTCTCCAGAAGCCTGATTTTAAACAAGATATAATAATAAAGAATAACAATCAAGAGAATGTCAATTTTGCAGTTGAAGAGTCCGATGAAGGCGAATACGTACCAACAATGGGGGCGAAAACCCGAAGGAGGGTCCTCACAACAGGTGGCAAGAACGCTAGAGTCTGGCATAGCTTTGAACAAGCAGGTCGAAAATCATCTGCTTGCGAATCGCCGGAAGTTAAAACACTGTGCAAAACGAGAATAAATTAATTGTTTCTGCTTGAAAAAAACTAATAATGCATTGACTAGATAAGACATGAAAGAAAGTGAAAATGGTACTTACGTGGTTGGAATGATGGCGGTAGTGAGCCGAGAGTCCGATTACTGTCACAAAATACTAAACGGAGGTAAAATAAGCTAACAGTGGAGACGAAAACAGAATACTCAAGAACGGAGAATACTATAAGAATGCTTTAAAGTGAGGAGTCACAATTGTCTCGATACGGTTGCTCTCGAATAAGAAGGGACTGGAATTTTTTGAAATTCAGCAATCTATATGGTATGTCGCATTGATGACGAGTGAATTCATGTAACTAACTTAATGAACTACAAAGGATCCGTTTGAGTCGAGAATCTGGCAAAAAATGACAGATCACTTTTAAGATGCTTAATTTGGATGAAAACGTAATTTGGATATGGGAACTTAAACTAAAAACTTAATGGGATATTTGTGGGCTGCTTGAGAAGGGAACAAAGGAGTTGATAGTTAGGTTCGATGTCTGAAAGTCTCAGTCTCACATCAGCTCTGCATTTAGTCTATTTCGGTATTTATTTTTCAGATATGTGTATGAGGAAAATCCTTTCTGTACATGAGTCTATTGATGCGACTCTTATCTTAAAAACTAACATTATATATTTACAAAAAAAAAGAGAACTGAGTAAAATCCAGTAATAAATTTCCAATTTGGAGCCTTTTGCTGTCATATAATCCACAAGGTTCAAGATCCGCCAATTTTGTATTGCTTGACTATTCTTTCTTTCTTTTTCTTTTTTACTTGCGAATGCATATTCTTCATGAAACCTCTTGATGGCGCCTTTTCAAGGCTGTCGCTACCCACGCCACAGCTAATTCAACGATTCTGCATGCCCCCACTTGAACATTTAGTCATAGGGATATTTCTTTTTGTCGTGTTTTGGAAGGAAAAAAAATTGTACTTTATCAAGGTTATTTAAACCACTGAAATATTTTTAGAGACTCTTTTTTTTTTTGAGCCAGATAGAGATGGAAAAATTCGACTTGTTTTCAAATTTTAAAAGAGCAATAACTGTGAATGTAAATTGAATATTTCTTTATTTTTTACAAAAATATTTAAAAGTCCGCCATTACAATATTAAATTTGGCGGAACCCGCCTTCCAGGGCACCACTGCGGAACTCCCTGTGGGGTTCGCGAACCACGCGGTTGCGGGAACCGGCTGTTCTAGTGTCATGTTCCTGGTATGGCGTATTTGTCAGCATAAATACAGTCCTTCGTCATTTTGAATATTTTAAAGAGGGAGAGCCAAAGGGATCGTATATATCAATATAAATTATACAGAAAAAGTAGGAAAGAAACAACATAAACCACGCCCGGACATAAATGCTAAAAAGAATTAATGGTCGCAAAGAGTATCTAGGGATCCTCCAAGAATGTCCGCCCGTCAATAAATCATTATATAATTACTACATTGATATACACTATAAACGAATATTGACAAACGGTTAGAGGGCGCCAGCTTTTTGGAAAACACATATTAGGTGAACAGGTAGCACTTACTGATACATTAAACATGGCACGACATTCTACAGGAAATATAGCCAAACTTAAGTAGAGTATAAACGAATTCGTATTACATATCGTAAATTTTTAATAGATTTTTCCCTTACCGTTAAAATGGGGTTGTATAGGAACAGCGGGGGACAATCGGGAACAAAAACTTCCCCGAACCGTACAAAAGAAATTCTTCATAAATAAACCAATTCGAGGTAATTTTGTTCCGTCCAATGATTTTTTTTTTAGGAAAGTATAAGATCATATGAACGCAGGAAAAGAATTGACTACTATTGTCAATCTGGCAACGCTACTGGGGCTTCTAAAGAGGGCACTGCACGTGGATATGCTAGGCTAAACAATATCACATTTCCATAGACTGCAAAACTTCATATGCAAGAACAAACCTTCTTATATTTAAAAACTATGAGTGGTATGTTTCAATTATACATGTATCTGAACAACAGAATACCACATTAGAATTTACATTTTTTATAAATTGTGTCATAAAAGTGAAGAATTCTGAAAAATGCCATAGGAAAAAAAATTGCGGGGTGAATCGGAACACTTAGTTCTGATTGTTCCAATTCAAACTATTTGAAGGAAACTGTTTGAAAAAATCAAGATTCTAACCCCAATTCTTCTAATCAAGACAAGGAAAGGATTTATTACTGTTTATCCTTTCTCGTGAGCAACTAGATCTTAGAATGACAAACAGTTGCAGATTTCAAAAGATTTTTTCTCCAGGAGACTTTTTTTACTTAAAATACAAGGGAGAAAGTCATATAGACTTTATGTAGTAAAAGTCCAGCACACAGACAGTGATGAATAAGCGAAAAAATCTTTCAGGACAATCCCCGAAACCCAGAGATTTCAAGAAACTAAAGAAAAGGCAGAGTTCATCCCAGGAGATGTTTACAACTAGGTTGGCCAAAAGTTATTCCCGGGGACGCATTCCAAAAATTCACAATTCTTACATATAGCTCGAGAAATAAGTGATCAATTGTTCTTTAACTTTAGTCATACAAAATATAGGCTTCACCGAACATTTCCAAGTTGAAATTAAATTACCCTTGCATTTGGGGGACGATAAGAAGGGGGGTCGAAAGAATAACCGCTTTTTGACCATAACTCTTTGAAAATAGCTCGGAATAAGCTATGCATTTCAGTAATTAATTAGCATACTATGTATAATTACTATATAAATTCAAATGAACGCACCACTCTTACTTCCGAAGATATGAAACATTTTTTAAAAAACGGCAATTTTATTTGAAGGGTTTTTGCTCATAACACGCAGAGTTTTTGATCAAACCTTATTAAAACTTCAGGAAAGATGACAAAATACAAGAGAAAGAACATACTAAAACGGTTTTTAAAAATATTAAAAATCCGATGAGATATGAACGTTAAAAGGAAAAAAAAATTCACGGCGCATGCGCGAACGACAGAAATTTATAACTACAAAAATATTGTAGCCTGGTATATACTGCATCTTATAAAAAAAGTTCCAGTTGAATATCATGAAAATTGAAAAAGATATCAGCGATCTAGCGAGCTGTATTTCATTCATTCGCAGACAATACATACATAGTGAGGGTCTGTCCACAAAGAGCTATTTTTAAAATAAAGGTTATTTCGTCATCGTTCAAAACCAACGTTTCAGGGGGTCTCCGGATACTTTTGGCCACCTACTTA
Organism: Uloborus plumipes; assembly: GCA_038373865.1. NCBI lineage: Eukaryota > Metazoa > Arthropoda > Arachnida > Araneae > Uloboridae > Uloborus > Uloborus plumipes. The sequence continues at coordinate 25,179 of JAXGGA010015581.1, forward strand.
TAAGGTCTTTTTGGGCGAATGAGCGAAATGTGACTTCTATGCCAAATATAAATTTTTAAACAGTATACAATTTAACACTGAAAAATATGCTCGATTGTCCCCACACTATTTGTGAACAACCCCTCTCCATTTATGAATTGACTGCAAATGAATGAATTACAGCTCACTAGATCGCTGATATCTTTTTCAATTTTTGCGATATTCAACTGGAACTTTTTTTATAAGATGCAGTATACACCAGGCTACAATATTTTTGTAGTTATAAATTTCTGTCTTTCGCGCATGCGCTGTGCAAAATTATTTCCTTTTAACGTTCATATCTCATCGGATTTTTAATATTTTTAAAAACCGTTTTAGTATGTTCTTTCTCTTGTATTTTGTCATCTTTCCTGAAGTTTTGATAAGGTTTGATCAAAAACTCTGCGTGTTATGAGCAAACACCCTTCAAATAAAATTGCCGTTTTTTAAAAAATGTTTCATATCTTCGGAAGTAAGAGTGGTACGTTTATTTGAATTTGTACAGTAATTATACATAGTATGCTAATTAATTGCTGAAATGCATAGCTTATTCCGAGCTATTTTCAAAGAGTTATGGTCAAAAAGCGGTTTTACTTTCGACTCCCCTTCTTATCGTCCCCCAAATGAAAGGGTAATTTAATTTCAACTTGGAAATGTTCGGTGAAGAATATATTTTGTATGACTAAAGCTAAAGAACAATTGATCACTTATTTCTCGAGTTATATCTAAAAATGTAAATTTTTGAAAGTGTCCGGATACTTTTGGCCACCTAGTGTATGGCAGAGGATACCAAAAGAGGTATTTGTCTGTCTCAAAACTTTAAAATTGGGTGTATATGATGCTGTTGTACAATTCAATGATGGGTTTAAGGGTTGTCTGAACATTTTATCTGGACTTGGACTAAAAGATTTAGGATATTATACAGTAAAGTGCTATGATCATTTGGACAGGGTGCGAATACAAGAATCTGTTCGGCATTCTGCCCCTTCCTTGAAAAAACGCAGGAAGATTCTTAGAGCAGTTCGGAAGAAAAAAGTTTCTGCTTTAGATTCCAAAGAAGGATGCTCATATAAAGCAGGAGAATATTAAGATGATGTGTACATTATTTTTTATTGCTCCAAATGTGTGTTCGTTCTGAAAGTCGGAGACGAGAACATGCTCTATATTCTAATTATTTGTACCATTCAATATTTATTTATTCTGGTACTTAACTATTTATAATGTTTTTGATAGTTTTTTTTTGCTTTTGCTTTATTATTTAATGTTTATGTCACATGATATTTTTAAATATTATTTTAAACATTAAATTCTGTGAAAATGAAAATTTTTTGTTCATTCTATTATTTGATTTTAAATCACTGTCTATAAAGTGACCTTCATAAAATAATGACAGGTGAACCTAAAAAGAAAATTTTACCCTTTTATGTCACTAAAAGAATGCACTTCATGATTTTAGTTTATTTTATTCCATTCACTTACTGTTTTCAAAGTAATAATGATGGTTAAAAGTTATTTTCTGCGTTTACTCAAAACTGGTTTTTCCGCTGTTTCAACTGTCGCAAAACATGATATCTCAAAAAGTTATGTTTCAAATGACTAGAAATTTTGAACATTCATTCGAGATAATGTTTCCCAGGGAATAGACTATACTCATGTTTGTAACTTCAATAATTTATGAATTACAGCTGCTTTTTATGCTTAACGTTTCGTGTGCTCTGGGATTTCGCATATTTATAGGTAGTCTAACCACCATAGCTTCAGAACTAATGAGGTTATTACCATGAGCATAGCCTATTCCCCAGAAAAGACTTATTATTGATCTCACATTTACAGAATGTAAATATATGCATTTGATACTGACTTACAGTGTTTTGCGACACAGTGACATTTTTACTGAAATTCGCTTATTTTCCCACTCCATCTTCCACCCAAATACAAAGAAAGGGATTTTTTTCAGTTATACATACATTTTAGATCATGTATGAATGAAAAATGTAACTTTAACTGTAAAATTCAGAAAATTTAAAAAATTTGTTGTCGAAGCTGTACAACCTTAACCTATACATACCTTAAAAGATTTTTTTTTAAGAAGAAAGATCTGCAAAATTAAACAATGGAGTACATTTATCTGAATATTTACATACCACACAGAGTCCCAAACTTTGCCAATCGTATTCGTATTCTTCATCTCCCCCTTCCACATTAGATTTTAGCATCATGTTACAAAATACTAATTTACAGGTTTTTTGTAAACCCAGTCTATTTCTAATCTTGTTTTGGATGAAAGAAAAATTAGAAAAATACGCTCCAGAGATGCTGATGATTGGGGTGGATCAAATTTTTTTTTTTTCTGAATTTTAAATCCTACCTATGTGGAAAAGATGTTCTATGATATACAGATTCATGAAAAAATAAAATATAAAATTAAATTTTAAGTTAAGAACTGCCGCAAGAGGGATGAATTTTAGAAATTGAGGCTTATTTTTCTCAAAAAATCAAAATTAATCAATTATTTTTATTTTTAGATTTTTAAATTCTACTTATGTGGGTAAGATGGTGTGGTAAGACACAGTAGGGTGGAGCGAAAAAAAAAAGTTTTTATTTTCGAATTGTAATAGTGCGGAAAAGTTGCGATTGGTGAAGACTTACAAAACAAAGCAAAAATTTTTGAAATCGGATAATATCTTCCAATCCCGCAACGAGCCTGAAATTTTGAAGAAATGAAAAATTTCATGTGTTTTTAGCGATTTTTTAAAAATTTTGTTCAATGTTTTATTTTAATGCTCTTGGACGGAAAAGTTACGATTGGTGAAGGCTTCTGAAATTTTAAAAAATATATTGAGATCGAATAATACCTTCTAATCCAGGAACAAGCCAGAAAAACCAAAAAAATTGGATATTTTCAGCTTTTTTTTTTTGGGGGGGGGGGGGGGGATTAAAAAAAGTTTTAAAAACTGTTCTCTTTTTTTTTTTACCCGGTATCATACCGTAAAGAATTTTAAAAAGCACTATATTACTCTTAAACATTAATTTTTTTCTTGATTTTTTAGGTATCTTCTAAACATGCAAAACTACCATTCTTTACAGCAATGAAACATTTTCAAATAATAGAAACTGTTACCCAACCTGACTGACTATTCACAGAATCCTTTAACATTAATTTAATTAAAAACAAATTTTTGTTCGGTCTTTAACTTTAAACCTAGTTAGGTTAGGTAGTGTATAGAATGCGACTACAAAAGGCTATTAAAAATTAAGAAACTAACATATAATGAGGTAGGTATTAAAATAGTTTATCGTTTAGAGATAAAAAATATTGTTCATCTTATGAGTATCTTTTTCAGTGGATCTTTGTACGGAAAAAGTTCAACAAATTTAATAAAAAGGCATGGGTAAAAAATTTTATGTAAATGTTATGTATTATTTTTTGCTTTTTAGTTGCTTTAAGGTTGTGTTGGTTCCTACAGGAACACAGTCCCACGCAAGTAGAGCAAGGTGTAACAAAAATTAAGGCTTGGAAAGCATTTGACAAGGAGAGGGCACTGCGGGGAAGGCCTGCCCCACACACCCCCATTAGCTATATGCAAAAAATATTAAAAC
>JAXGGA010015582.1:0-28795 GCA_038373865.1 Uloborus plumipes
ATTAAAAAAGAAGTTCTGTCAAGAACTAAACGAGCCTACTTTCCCGTACATCGACATCGGCATTCTCGCATCTGATCATTATTTCTTGATTATCTGAGACTTAAAATTATGTCAAACATACCTTTTTAGCACTTAGAGCTGATTTCGAAAAGCAAAATATACCCTTTCATCAGATGAAATAGACACGTAAAAAGTAATTAACGAATAAATAAAGTTTTGTCGCACCTTTTAAAGAGTGTAACTGTTACAGTTCCTCCGTAGAAAAAATCCTCCATCGTTTTCAAAAAAAAAAAAAAAAAAAATAAATAAAATAAAATAAAATAATAATAATAATAAAATAAATAAATAAATAATAAAAGTACAAAGAGCATCAAAACACATTTTATCAAAGAAAGAAAAAAAAAAAATCGTCCGTTAATAAAAATGTCTCGAATTTCACTTTTAATCTGTTGCCAGTTGTTAAATATAAATAAAGAATAAAATGTTCTCGTGAATGAAAAATTTTTGTTACAAAAAAAAACATCGTCTGCCAAATAATAATAATAATAATAATAATAAAATAAAATAAAACAAATGAATAAATAAACAAAAAAATCGTCTGCACAGTCAGTACTTTTTTTTCTGAGCCTGCATTTCGCCATGTTTGCAGAGTCGGAGTCGGAATCAGAGTCCTCACAGAAGATTACTCAGAAAAGTACGTTACAAACATTATTTATCAAAACCATTTTCTTACAAAGTTAATTTGAAGGAAATCCGACTTTAAGTTCAGGATCAACATTCAACTTAAATTCCCCTGTAGACGCTAATGTTATTTTTTTTTCTGAACGGTTCAATATTGAACGAAAAATGGTTCAAATCAAAAAGCGAAATATGGGAATGTATGGGAAAGCCTCTCCGAGATCTTTCAAACAAAAAAAAGTTTATTCCATTCGGACGGTTCACTCAAAAGTTATTAGGTGGGGAAAGGTTGCTTGAGCGGTTCAATGTTGAACGAAAAATTGTTCAAATCGAAAATGTAGATACGGGAATGAAGTATCCTTGAAAAGATCTTTCGAACAAAAAAAAGTTTGTTCAAATCGGATTGTTCACTCAAAAGTTAGCATCGCGGGACCGGTTGTTTGAACGGTTCAAAGTTGAACCAAAAATTGTCCAAATCGAAAAATCAAATATGGGAATGAGCTGCACTCGCTGAGATCTTTCGAACAAAAAAAAATTATTCCATTCGGACGGTTCACTCAAAAGTTATTAGGTGGAGAAAGGTTGCTTAAACGGTTCAATGTTGAACCAAAAGTGTTTCAAATTGAAAATTTAAATACGGTAATAAAGTATCCTTGCCGAGATGCTTCAAACAAAAAAAAGTTTGTTTAAATTGGACTGTTCATTCAAAAGTTATTAGGGGTGACAGCTTGATTGAGCGGTTCAATGTTGAACGAAAAATTGTTCAAATCGGAAATGTAAATACGGGAATGAAGTACCCTTGAAAAGTTCTTTCCAACAAAAAAAAGTTTGTTCAAATCGGACTGTTCATTAAAAAGTTAGTATCGCGGGACCGGTTTTTTGAACGGCTCAAAATTGAACCAAAAATTGTTCAAATCAAAAAATCAAATATGGGAATGAGCTGTACTCGCCGAGATCTTTCCAACAAAAAAAAGTTTGTCCAAATCGGAATGTTCATTCAAAAGTTATTAGGGGGGGGACAGACAGACCGACAGACCGACCGACAGACCGACCGACAGACCGACACACAAATTCCCCATCTCAATACCCTACTTTCAAATTTTTAATTTTTCGATATTCATTTTACCTCTTTATTTTTTTAACTTGGCGATATTTTTTGGACTTGGCGATATTTTTTTTAACTTGGCGATATTTTTTGGACTTGGCGATATTTTTTAGATGCATTAAGCTACTTTTAATGCTTTTTTCGTCTTTCTTTTATTTTTAATGGGAAAGTAAGCTAAAAAAATGAAACGGTCCATTTTTGCGTCAAGGTCATCCTCCAAATCTCAGCGGTCATGTTTTAATTTGTCGATCGCGGCAGTAATTTGAACCTTGATTTTTGTCCGAGCAGAATTAATGAACATTCATTTCTGGAACAAACATTCAACTTCTAAATCAAAAGTTATTTGAAAATGAATAGAAAAATTTTCCAAATTTTTTATAGTTGCCGGAACATATTATAGCAACTGTGTTATAAATTTTAAAACAAGTGATATACTTACGTCTGAAAATATTTTGATGTGGGTTGATATAGCATTATTTTAGCAATACAATTTGAAGTCAGCACAGTCTCAACTTGTCACGGGAGGTCACTGCGACCTCCCAAAAATTCCTTATTCAGCACATTTTGTCTGACGGAACAGCAAATAAAGCAAATTGAACAAAATAGGTGCATAATTGCCTCTTTTGTTTGTTTTTTCTTTTTCTTTTCTTTTTTTTTTTCATGTCTATAAAATCTATCTTCACATCAGAATCATTAGATGTAGGCAGGGTTTGAAAAAAATCCAAGGTTTTTTTTTTTTTGAAAAATTTTGGGGAAACCATTTGGGTTTTTATTCAAAAACTCGGGTTTTTTCAGGAATCATTTTACTATCATTCTCATTCAAACATTGTGCACCTGCTTTTACTTTTACTTTTCATAGAATCAGGAGAGTCCTGAAGAGAGGTCACTGTGACCTCCTAAAAAATTCTTATTCCGCAAATTAGAAAACTGTATTGTAATGAAGCAGATACACCCAATCGAATTTTTTACAGTGATATTATATTTTAAATTAGTGTTGAATTGAATTTGTAGATTGGAATAATTATTTTGATCCTCTAAGTATTAAAAAAACTGTGAAATTCATGTATAGTTTTGTTTCTAATATCTAATAATTTGTCAGAAAAGGAAGACGACAATTTCAGTACCAGATACTGACCAAGATTAAATATTTTAACAAACTAAATATTATAACTAAACTGATCAATACCATTTTCTAGGCTTAGTATTGATCAAAATATTTGTAATATTTAATTTGTTTCTAAAATAAATGTTTTCAATCTGCAGTCAATTTTGAAAAAACCCACTTTAGCGACATAGTGGGTTTTTTCAAGTGGCCCCGCTCGAAAAAACCCGGGTGGGTTTTTTCTGGGCCCGCTTTTTCGGACACTGGATGTAGGTACGTGTGCAGGACCATATTTTATCATTCGGCAAAATATGAAGGTTCATTCGGTCCATTAGGAATTTTTCCCTTCCAAAAATTTTCAGTTCGGGGGTACCCTGCACTCATGCGCTCATCATCCACATAATAAAACAAAGAATATGTGTGTTTATGTGTGTGTGTGTGTGTAGCGTATACAAATCCACAGTTTACTTCGGATCTGGACGAAATTTGGCGGGGAGATACTTGGGCACCCGGAAAGGATCATAGGGTGGTTTTTGAGCGGAAAAAAAAAGTACCGATCCGTTCGAATTTCGAATAAAGGACTTCAAAATTTCTCTATCTAGCGAAATACTTATCGGATCTTCTCGATCTTGGTTTCATTCGAAGGAACGCAAAAAATACCCTTTATTAAAGTTTCCTTAAGGTTTTCAAAACCACTAATCGATATCTCCACCCTGGAAAAAGGGCATTTTCAAATTTGGAAATATCCATTTTAAATTGAATTTATAAAAATCGTCTGCACGAGCGTGAAAGAAATTAAATAGGGTGAAATAAATTATTAATGAGAAAAAGATGTTGCCATTTTTTTTCTTGAACATAAACAAATAAAATTCTTGCTTTTGCTTTAGGCTTTTCCTGTAACGGACGGATTTAAAAAATTTTTGGCGATTGATTAATTTTTCGTACTGCGTTCTAGCAAACTATTGACTTTAATTTAATCGGGACTTTTAGACACAAGCGTCACTTGACATGACATTTTTCCTCAAGATAGATCCCGTGCAGAGCCGGGCCAAGTAGCTAGTATTAAAAAAAACATAAGTAGAATATTAAAAAAGTACTTGAAATGAATTGTAGAGCGTTCTTTTTCGCACGTTATGAGTATACACGTTTTTCACGACCGTTTTCTGTCGCTTCATGTTTTCAATCAGACCAAACTTTCTGTTTCAAAATCATCGTTAACGAACCTTGTAAAAAGACATTTCTTTTCTCGCCGCTGAGTTCTCAGAATTGCAAGTGTAAATCCGTGAAGCATAAACCGTTCACTAAGAGAAAGTGCGTTTATTAGTCCATATCCAAACTTATTCGACGTAGCTAAAGAGTTTATTGCTTGGAAAAAAAATGTTTAGGCATATATATGTAGTTATTATTTTAATTATTATTATTGTTCTTTTTAAAAAGCCTTTTCGCTGGAACTTTCTCATTTCAAGAAGTGTATATGCATTAGTTGTGCCACATAACTTGCAAATTTTATTTTTTTTGCAATAATGTCTATTGTTCTTTTCGTCATTATCCGAGAAAACTTTTTGGTAGCTTTTTCTTCTTTGTGAATTACAAAAGCTGATCCGTGTAAAATTTTTTAAGGAGTAGTAATATTATTGAAACAATTGCTGCCTCTTTATCGTCATTTATATTAAAAAAAAAAAAGAAAATAAAAGAAAAATATAAAATTTTTTGTTCTATGTATCAGGACTTCGAAACAAAAGCACGTAGTATGATAATTTCCATTTCATTTGATTATTATTGTTTATTTGATTATCCATTTTTTTTTTTTAATTTTACCGTTTTTGAGATTGTCTTGCGAATGTTATAATTGGCGGAAAAGAGAAATTTTATATTTGGTATTTGAAAATGGTATATTTTTCTGCGAGTGAAAATATTCAAATTGTTGTATGAAAGTAAACTAGTAATTTAAAAATTAGATGAAATTTGGTCTGGGCCTGATAGTAATTGCATAATAAAATCCGGCTTCTATTTGTTGTTAGTTTGGGTGGAACGGACAATTGCTGTACAAAACATGCACACCTTTCTAGTACCAAGAATTTGTCGCAATGGCACATTTTTTTGTATTTATTTTCTGTGCCTTTAGATACACGGCAGAAAGCAGTTAATTCGTATTTGCAGATGTTTGTATTGTTTTTTCTTTCTTAATGTATCTGTTTGCTTATTTATAAAATTTTTGTTTTCTGTCGAAATTCAAAACAGTTGAACCTCGTAACGTACAGTAAGTAAGAATTGACTGAAAATGTCTCTTGGAGCTCGTTTTAACAGGCTTTGGTTGTATTCTATTTAGTGTCTTATGATTATTTCAAATATTCCACTCTATCTCTCGATATTAACAATGTAACTAATCCTTTGTGCACCCAGCCACTCTCCCGCCACCTTTAGAGCTTCTGTTTCTCCCACAATATTTCATTAAATTTTTCTTTTTAACAGTATTCAATAGATTCCATGAAATAGCGGAAAATAACTTTCTCTATTTATCATCTGTTACGTGAACAATTCTTGATAGCAATGGAATTCATTAGTCGACTATTTGCGTCCTTTGACGTATAATCACTCCTTTTTGCTTTTTTTTTTTTTTTTAATATAAAAACATTTATCCAATGACATAATTTATCGCTCTTCCTATTCAATGTATTTCCGTTTGACCTTTACATTGCGGGGTGTATTGAAAACGACCAGACAATCCGAAACCGTAACTACGAGAAAACCAAGGGCGCATATTTTATTAGACAACTCGTGTCGCCATTTCTTTTCAACCTCCACGACAAATGAGGGTGTGACGTTCGCTGTCGTATTCGATGGCGCGTTTTTTTCGATCCATTGACATAAATGAAAGGGGTGAGTTGTGTCGCTGTGTGTCCGTCCAGAATGGTGAGCAAAACTTTGTTCCGGAAAACGGAACCGGGGTTGTCGGATGTCTCTTTCGGTGGCGGATAGAAGTGAATTGCTGACGAATGAATTTACGGCCCCAAGGACAGGCGGAATGGTTGGGTTGCAGGGTGATAAATTATGAAATAGCCAGCAAACAATTGCTTGGAATAAACAAATAAAGGAATAAATTAAAAAAGCAAAATAATAATTTTGAATAAAAAAAAATGCTCTGCATTCCAAATCTATTTGAAATTTAAAATAGCATGTGTGCAGAAATTTGCATTTATTTCTTAGCCGCAACTCGTGTCAAAATGAGTGAACTCGCCGCATGAGAATTCATCTCACACCACTTACTTCCCTCAGAAAAGAAAGGAAAAAAAAAGTTTAGCTCAAAATATTTTATTTACTATTTATTCCAAGCACCAAGTGTTTCAAAACAACAGTATTTGACGAAACAAATAAAATACCGTAGATACAGGAAAATTGAATCAGTGGTTAATTGAATCAACGGCTTTAAGAAATCAAAGTGTCAAAAACAGAGCAAAATCCAGCTTTATTGAATAAAAACTGTTAAGAACAAACGTGATTACATAAAAGCGGCGGCCACTGTATTTGATGAAACAAGGAATTACAAGTTCATCTTGGTGTAAGCATTTTACTCACGGCGCGAGTTCTGGAGGGTTAAGTAGTTCTGAAAGAAATATTAGGTCTTATATTATCTTTCGCTCCACTATTGTTCGGAAGAATATCCAATAACTTCTTTTTGAATGTTGAGTATTTATTTCCCTCTTACTTCAATTTTTTGAGGCTTTTTGATTTTTTTTTTAGTAAAACAGGGTGACGCATCAGAAAAAGTTTGCAAAGCTCTCTGCAATGAATTAAAATTTTATAAAACGCTTGTTGCTTTTGGTTTGTTTTTTAGCCTACTTTCCCGTTAAAAATAAAAGAGACGAAAAAAGCATTAAAATTGGCTTAATGCATCTAAAAAATGTCGCCAAGTCCAAAAAATATCGCCAAGTTCAAAAAATATCGCCAAGTCCAAAAAATATCGCCAAGTAAAAAAAAAGTCAAAAAGAAACAAAAAAATGAAATAAATATCGAAAAATTAAAAATTTGAAAGTAGGGTATTGAGATGGGGAATTTGTGTGTCGGTCGGTCTGTCGGTCTGTCTGTCCCCCCCTAATAACTTTTGAATGAACATTCCGATTTGGACAAACTTTTTTTTGTTGGAAAGATCTCGGCGAGTACAGCTCATTCCCATATTTGATTTTTCGATTTGAACAATTTTTGGTTCAACTTTGAGCCGTTCAAACAACCGGTCCCGCGATACTAACTTTTGAATGAACAGTCCGATTTGAACAAACTTTTTTTTGTTCGAAAGGTCTTTTCAAGGATACTTCATTCCCGTATCTACATTTTCGATTTGAACAATTTTTCGTTCAACATTGAACCGTTCAAGCAACCTTTCCCCACCTAATAACTTTTAAGTGAACCGCCAAGCCCAAAAAATATCGCCAAGCCCAAAAAATATCGCCAAGCCCAAAAAATATCGCCAAGTCCAAAAAATATCGCCAAGCCCAAAAAATATTGCCAAGTCCAAAAAATATCGCCAAGCCCAAAAAATATCGCCAAGTCCAAAAAATATCGCCAAGTCCAAAAAATATCGCCAAGCCCAAAAAATATCGCCAAGCCCAAAAAATATCGCCAAGTCCAAAAAATATCGCCAAGCCCAAAAAATATCGCCAAGCCCAAAAAATATCGCCAAGCCCAAAAAATATCGCCAAGCCCAAAAAATATCGCCAAGCCCAAAAAATATCGCCAAGCCCAAAAAATATCGCCAAGCCCAAAAAATATCGCCAAGTCCAAAAAATATCGCCAAGCCCAAAAAATATCGCCAAGTCCAAAAAATATCGCCAAGCCCAAAAAATATCGCCAAGTCCAAAAAATATCGCCAAGCCCAAAAAATATCGCCAAGTTAAAAAAAAGCCAAAAAGAAATAAAAAGGTAAAATGAATATCGAAAAAATAAAAATTTGAAAGTAGGGTATTGAGATGGAGAATGTGTGTGTCGGTCTGTCGGTCGGTCGGTCGGTCTGTCTGTCCCCCCCTAATAATTTTTGATTGAACATTCCGATTTGAACAAATTGTTTTTTTTGTTGGAAAGATCTCGGCGAGTACAGCTCATTCCCATATTTGATTTTTCGATTTGAACAATTTTTGGTTCAACTTTGAACCGTTCAAACAACCTGCCTCGCGATACTAACTTTTTAATGAACAGTCCGATTTGAACAAACTTTTTTTTGTTCGAAAGATCTTATCAAGGATACTTCATTCCCGTATTTACATTTCCGATTTGAACAATTTTTCGTTCAACATTGAACAGTTCAAGCAACCTTTCCCCACCTAATAACTTTTAAGTCAACCGTCCGAATTGAATAAACTTTTTTTTGTTCGAAAGATCTTATCAAGAATACTTCATTCCCGTTTTTAAATTTCCGATTTGAACAATTTTTCGTTCAACATTGAACCGTTCAAACAAGCTCTCACACCTAATAACTTTTGAATGAACAGTCCGATTTAAACAAACTTTTTTTTGTTCAAAAGATCTCGGCAAGGATGCTTCATTACCGTATTTAAATTTTCAATTTGAACATTTTTTTCGTTCAACATTGAACCGTTCAAACAACCTTTCCCCACCTAATAACTTTTTCGTGAACCGTCCGAATTGAATAAACTTTTTTTTGTTCGAAAGATTTTGGAGAGGTTCATTCCTATATTTCACTTTTCAATTTGAACCATTTTTCGTTCAATGATGAACCGTTCAGAAAAAATGTTAACATGAGCGCCTACGGAGAAATTTAAATTGAATGTTGATTCTGAACTTCAAGGCGGATTTCCTTCAAACTAACTTTGCAAGAAAATGGTTTTGTTAAATAATGCATTGTAAAGTACTTTTCTGAATAATCTTCTGTGAGGACTCTGATTCCTTTTCCGACAACGCAAACATGGCGGAAATGCAGGCTCAGAAAAAAGGACTGACTTGTCAGACGATTTTTTGTTTATTTATTTATTTGTTTTGTTTAATTTATAACTATTTTTTTTTTTTTTTTTTTTTTTTGGCAGACGATTTTTTTTTGTTAACAAAAATTTTTCATTCACGAGAGCATTTTATTCTTTATTTATATTTATTAACTGGCAACGGATTAAAAATGAAATTCGAGACATTTTATAACGATTTTTTTTCTTTCTTTGATTAAATGTGTTTTGATGTTCTTTGTTCTTTTATTTATTTTTTTTTCTTTTGAAAACGGTTGTGGAATTTTTCTACGGAAGAACTATGACAGTTACGTTCTTTAAATGGTGCGACAAAACTTTATTTACTCGTTTATTTACTTTTTACGTGTCTATTTCATCTGATGCGAGGGGTATATTTTGCTTTTAGAAATCAGCTTTAAGTGCTATAAAGGTATGTTTGACATAATTTTCAGTTTCAGATAATTAATAGAATATTGATCAGATGCTAGAATGCCGATATCGATGTACGGGAAAGTAGGCTCGTTTAGTTCTTGACAGAACTTCTTGTTAAATGTTAAACGGCATTTCATTCCATGTTTTTTTTAAAGAAAATATACAATAAATTTATTACAAAACTACGATTTGCTCCAATGTTCTGAAATTGTCAGTCATGGACTGATGGCAGTCATAATAGCGTGCTATCTTTGAATTTAATTGGTTCCGTGTTCATATACCGTTACTTCAATTTTCCAATTTATCTTCAGTTTTTAAACGTGATATGTTTATCTTTTGCTTTGACAGTTCCACAAGATGTGAATCTTCGCTGCAAATACATTAGTTACAGAATCAAAAGCATAAATTTCCGGGAGCCAAACAGATATCATAGTATTTTTCATCATCCCATCTTGCCTATGCCTACCATGATTGCTCATTTGCTTAAAATTTTCAGAGGATTTTGTTGCTTGATTTTGAACTTCTGATCTTTAAAAGGAGCGTCAGTTTTCCCCACGGTCGTCTATCAGAGGAGGGCTATGGGTATGACCCCCCCCCTCTTTCCCTAAACCAGCTACAATATTATCCATTCGTTATTGTTGAATGTGATCAGAATTTAATAATTTCTTTTAAGACGATGAAGAATTATCGGGCCTACCACATTGCGTTTAAATACTTTATGAAAATAAAATGAAAGTTTTTTGACACAAACTGTTTAATGGATTATTTGTTTACGTAAATACGTTAAACACTTTTCACACTATCGGACCGGGTGGGTCCCTTGATTTCGTCTTTCGTGTGTTAGAAGAGAGCAAGTATCGATTTCTAGATATGTTAGCATAGCTGCCAATTGAGAAGTTTTCATTTCGATAGAAATCCTAAGTGTAGAAGCGCACTGAAATGAGATTTTTGGGAGGGGGGAACTTCAAAATTTGCCGAATGAAATACCGAATTTTACCTCGTGGTAAAATACGAGTGCACAAATACCAATCAACAACCAATGAAAAGAGATATTAAGAATCATACACATATATATTGGAATACGATATTGCAATATTGTTACAAAATATTCCCAATTGTTACATAAAATTGTCGAATTTAAAGTTTTTTGGGAGGTCGCAGATACCGTGACGTATCAGGGCACCCCTGTTGAGGTATTCTTCTTCTGTAAGAGATATGATGCGGTGCTGAAAGAGCAACATCAAGGCAAATTCTTGACTGCTTACAGCTCACTAAGAGAACCTCATATTAAAGAACCCTTGCTACTTTTGGACTTTTTGTGGGTCAATGAGCTCTTTCATTACTTCTATAGTGCAGCTTTGGTTAGTTAAGATATGACCTTAACAAAGTTTACCTGTGGTTTGGGGAGTTAAGTGAAAAAGAAGCTTGTTATTGGCGCGGATTTGAATTGAAATATGTTTTGCAAAACTCTTACGAAAGTTACCCAACTTAACTCGGTTACCCCTTCCAATACGTATAACTTCTGGTCCGTTTTAGTGATGAAGAAAAATCTGTACCTCAGAACTAGACTAACGTAAGTCCATTTGCGTAACTTTCCAGAAGAGGGCAAAAACGATTGTTGAATGCATGCAAAGGACTCGCGTTCTTTTAACGCTGCTAAATATAATTGGGAAAGAACTTCTTTGGCAGAACAACATTTTCATGGGTAGATGCAGAATAAGATTCTACATGCAATGCAGTAATAACGTGAAAATCGCCATTTTTGGACTTGGGTTGTTCTGGCTCTGAGGTACACTTCACTTCACTCTCCAGGATCCCCCGTACCTACCCCGAATCTTGGTTTAACCGGATGGGGTCTGGTCTAGTAGCCCCAGAGGTATCGTTCCACTTGGAGGAATTTGTGGCCACAACCCTTAATTTACGTCGCCCAGCCACCATTAGTAATGACGGTGGATCTTTTATAGGCTAGGATAGAACCCGAGACTCTCCTGTTATGAGTCCAACGCGTTATCGATCGGTCTACCACGGCCCGGCTCTGAGGTTCAGAAATACCATATTTTTGAAGATAATTCAAAGAAGGTTTTCTCTTGACTGTGAAACTGCTAGTCATTTGAGTAATTGTTTTGTTATTCAAAGCTGTTGTTATTTCTAAATACTTTTCAGTTTGTTTGCTTCAGCTGTTAACTACAAACAAGATTTTTTTCCCTCTCCTGTCAGGTGAAGCCGAGGTCGCCGAGCAGCTGGCCAGCAAAGTGCGGGTCCTGTGCTGGATCATGACCGGCCCGCAGAACCACAAGCGGAAAGCGAAGCACGTGAAGGCGACTTGGGGGCAGCGGTGCAACATCTTGCTCTTCATGAGTTCCAAGGAGGACCCCAGCCTACCGTCGGTCGCCCTCGACGTGCCGGAGGGCAGGGACCATCTGTGGGCCAAGACGAAGAAGGCCTTCAGCTATGTCCACGACCATTACCTGCATCAGGCAGACTGGTTCCTGAAGGCTGACGACGACACCTATGTGGTTGTCGAAAACTTGAGGTACGAATGTGATCTGCACCGTGTGCGTTTATTTATTTCCTTCTTCACGAAAATCATTTAGAGCAGGGGTTTCCAAAGTGGTCCATGGGGACTCCCAGGGGTGCCCCGGAGTTTAGAAAGGATCCATACAAAGGAAAGAAAAAATTAGGGGTCTACAAGATGCAAATAGGGGTCCTACTGTTGATGCCCCAAATTCACTCTGTCCCACTTAAAACAGTCTTCTTTTTTTCCTTGTACACCTATTCTATGAAAGAATATTAGTTAATCTAAGTTTTGTACCATTATTTTATGAAAGTATGCATAAAAATGTTACGTTTTTCTCTTCATCTGTTTTCTTTTGACAAATTTAAATTTTTACTTCCTTTTACGTAGTAAAGGAAGTATTGTGATCACGAAAAAAATTTCACTCAAATTTCGGTCTAAATTTTGACTTTGCTCACCCCTGAATGAATGTCGCGTAGTTTTTTCGACCTGTCAGCACGTGCATATGTACCTAACAACATACAAAGAGCCGAAAAATCAATTTCGACCACCCCCGAGTAAATTACGACGAGTTTTCTCGTGACGTCTGTATGTACGTATGTGCGGATGTATGTGCGTATGTGGCTCGCATAACTCAAAAACTATATGCCGTAGAAACTTCTAGCTTGGTATGTAGGCTCTGAGGGGGGTCTAGTTGTGCACCTCCCCTTGTGATTGCATTCGAATGTTCCCAAAGGGGTCTTTTACCCCTTTTTTGGGGTAAATCAATGTTAATTTCAATACAGACTCAAGTGATATGAATTGGCGCCACCACTTGGCGACATGTCGCCAAATTTTAGCCGCCAAGCGTTTGACGCCAACTTGGCGACATATCGCCAAGTTGGCGACAAATTTGGCGAAAAAATTATTTTTTGAATTTGGGTTCAACTTGGCGCTATTGGCGATATTTTGCGAAAAATTCACTAAATGATATTAAAATCAGCAATATTTAGAAAAATAATCATTGTAAAATATTTTTTGCATTGTTTCGTGGTAGATTAGGGGAGTAAATATTTGAATTGTTACCTTGCTCACTCCAAGCACTTTTTTAACACTTAAGGCAACTACTAAGAAATTTACACGTAAAAGGAAGTAGTGTGGGGTCCATACCAGATTTTTTACTCTGCAGTCTGTCAAACTGAATCTTTTGGAAAGTTGTCATCCAGTTGTTCTAGAACATATATAAATGGAACTTAACCATATAATTGAGTTTTAGAATGCCTGAGTTATATTATTACAATTCCTGATTAGTTTTGGAACGACCCCAAGGAATGGGTCCATAGCAAATTCGAAAACTAGGCAAGGAGTCCATGGAACAAAAAAGTTTGGGAACCCCTGATTTAGAGTTTGTTTATTACTAGAAATCTTGATGCAAGCAGTTTCCTGGAGATTTTCTGCCAAACCTTCTTTTTTTTCAGCTTACATTAATTTTCTTAATTGCTCCATGCTTTTCTCAGGTACATGCTGCAGGGTCGTGACCCGGAGGCTCCCGTCTACTTCGGCTGCCGCTTCAAGCCGTTCGTGAAGCAGGGCTACATGAGCGGGGGCGCCGGCTACATCCTCAGCAGGGAGGCGCTGCGCCGCTTCTCGGAGCGGGCGCTGGGCGGGGGCAGCGACTGCCGCCAGGACGACGGGGGCGCCGAGGACGTCGAGATGGGCAAGTGCCTGGAGGCCGTGGGTGTGGAGGCCGGAGACAGCAGGGACGCCCTGGGCAGGGGCAGGTTCTTCCCCTTCGTCCCCGAGCATCATCTCATCCCCGGACATGTGCCGAAGGACTCTTGGTACTGGTCGTACGTCTACTACGCATCGCCAGAGGTGAGATGCCTTCCCCATTGAGAAGGAATAAAAGTGGAGGGAGTGAAGTCTTTTCAATTCTTGAAACATAGAGCTAGAGCCATTTTTAAGTGAAGTACGGGAAACGTCATTAATTCGGAATCATCGGGACTGGGGCAATTTTGAATTATGGAAAATTCCGAATTATAGAATTTATGAAAAATAAATCGCTAATAGGAAACTAAATGTAAAATAAGTAGTATTTTATCAAAATAAGAAAATTGTAATGTGAATTTTAAGTTTAAAAAACTAATTTTAAACGTGTATTCAAAAGAAATTAAGATTTTGAATGATAGCACTATCTGTTATTATCTCCGGAAAACAATAACAAAGATAAATTTTACTTATAAGGTTAATAAATCAATTATTACAATCATGTACAAAGTATACACCTTGCAAATAAACGAGAAATACTAACTAATTAATCTTAGTTTCTGTTACGTTTTGAACGATTCCCTAACAATTCTCGGAGTTTACTTGTGACGCCATCTATTGATAGACAGAAAATAATTGGAAAACAATTTTTTGACAGGTGAACCTTTGTTTCATCTTTTTATAAGTTGATGATTAAACTTGCTTCCTCCATTTACTATAATGTCTGCTTTACCTCACATTTCCGTACGGAGTTCCGTCCTCGTTGAGGTGAACTCTGAAATTTAAGCTTCAGATCTTTTAGTTATGTAGAATGACGTCGTGTCTCTTCTTTATTACGCTGATGTTTTAGTAATCTGGAACTCCATCGATGTTTTTGAAATTGAAGTTTGAAAATGCAATTGTTTGCCATCTGGGGGGTGCCGTTAGCGGTTTTGTTGAGAGACTCTCCTACGGAAGGTTTTCGAAATTGAAGTTTCAAGAAACGCAATTGTAGACGATCTCTAGTGTTGTTGGGGGGGGGGGGGGGATTACAGGACTTTGCTTCGGGAATTTTTTGATGTTGGAAATTTTGAAAAGTGGATTGTAGACCAAGGCAGGGATTCAAGTGAAACACCATTGCAATCGCTTCGAATTGCAATCGCTACTGGAAGTGAATTACATTATCATCAACTTAACTTGGCACTGACGTCACACGGGTGGAGCCAATAAGAACTCACAAGCAGTTAGTGATCTCCTCTTATTCGCCAAGTAGGCTGTGACGTTTTATCTAGCTCGTTTTTCATAGGCAAACGTCACGCTGACGTCACGATGTTTTTATTAAGAAACGTTCTAATGTAATTCATTTCCAGTAGCGATTGTAATTTGCGATCGCCTGTTTTACTTGAATTCCTGCCCAACTTTGGTAACATGAGGGGGCTCTACATTTTTTCGAGATTGAAGCGAACAAGACGTAGTTTCTGACGAGATAAATGTTTTTCGGGAAAGAGGAGTTCAGGGTCTTTGCAATTTTTGTGGCGTTGGAAAAACTAAATTTTAGACAGTATGCAAAGATTTTGGTGCGTGTTGGGGATTTGGGACTTTTGAAGACAGACTTTGTGAGACGAAACAATATAGAATAAAGAAAAAAAAAAAAAAAGAAGGAAAAAAAAATGGAAGGTGGAAAGGGTTAGTAAAGAAATTGGGGGCAGACTGACTAATAACATAAAACTTGCTGACTTTTTTACATTTAAACGCTTCTTTTTTTGAAATAATTGTGATTTTTCCTCGACATTATTTGTTTTCATTATTAAAATTAATTCTGTTTTCTCAAGATGCTTCCTTATCTTCGCTTGAGTTGAAAACATTACTTTTGAAGAAAATCTGAATAAGCATTCTGTTTGTCTGAGAATGAGGGGGGGGGGCGCTGCTCATTTTTTCTTGCGCCTTCCACTTCAAGAACATAAATCTGAAGTGTTGTGCAATGTGAACTTAAATTTTAAATTAAGAAAAGGCATTCAAATTTAAAATATATCGCATGTGTTTCAGTACGCCTATAAATTTATAATTTTTAAAAAAATATTATTTGAGCATTATGTTAATTATTTACTGAAAATTTCCTTTCTTTAGGGCATGAACTGTTGCAGTGACACAGCCATCTCCTTTCATTACGTTAGTCCTAATATGATGTATGTCCTAGAATATCTCATCTACCACCTTCGTCCATACGGCATTAACACTCATCTAGTGAAAAAAGACTCTGTACCATTGTTAACTAATTCAACAGCTAGTCCTATTGCAGTTACAGTCAAATCCAAGAGGCCATCAAATGGAAATGAAACACACAAGACTACCGAGTCTTAGTTCTTTGAAGACAAACTCTTTTGTCGTGTTCAAGATATTTTTTGTTCCTGTGATACAGTGTGTGTTTTTGTAACGTCAAGTTTTCTGTAAACTGAGAAGCTGTTTACATGTTTTCAGAAATTTCTTCCTCCCCACAGATGAGTGAGTGAAACTAGTTGCAATAAGTTTATGTTGGGATCAGGGACGTCATTTCGAATTTTTCTAGGGGGGGGGGGCGCGTTCTAGGGCAAAGGGCGCGTACACAATGTGAAATTTACCCAAAAGTGGCAAAAACCACGCCCACTTATATGCCAATACATTGATTTCCCAAAATCAGGGGGGGGGGGGGCAATTGACCCCCCTGCCCCCCTAATGAGGGACCTGGTTGGGATGTATAGCTGTGTTGTGGAGCAGTGGGCCAAACAAATTGTTTCCTGGGAGGAGCTAAGTGGCTCTCCTTCAGAAGGTTTTCGAATTTGAAGTCTTAGAAAACAAAACTAAAAATATTTTATTGAAATTAAGGGGAGGGAGATGGGGGCTATCTCTCAGAAAATTTCCAAAAGACGCAAATTTAAGCAGTTTGGTTTTGTCAAGGGGGTTGGTTCCTTCACATGCTTCTGGGAGAGGCTTAAGCCCCTTAGCTTCCCCCCTGGGTGGAGTCAGACTTGTTTCGGGGTTTAGAAGTCAGAGTCAGGGACTGTTAAAACTCTAAGAGTCTGAGTTAGTCATTTCCCTTATGACTCAACTGTTCTGATATACAGTAAACTTTTGACTTGCATTGGCTGCTCAGTGTATAGTTAACGCTCATTAATGACAAAAAGTTGATAAAACAACTGACCAGTCATAACTGAACAGCCATGAAACCTTAATTTACTGAAGGGACTGAAATTCTCAGCAGTGGTGTAGTCCTCGGAAAAATGGCTTGGAGTCCTTGGCAAATGCCACAAGCAATCTTAAGTTAATGAAATTAGAAAATGTGTGTGTAGGGGGGGGGGGGCTTATTTTAAAAGTTGAAAAAGTAGGAGGATGCAAAGGTAAAATTTAAAAAGAAGGGGGGGGGGAATGGACTGTCCTTCTCCTACCCTTTGGCTACACTACTGATTCTCAGTCCTTATTACTGTGTAGTTTTACTTCAAGGGAACTTTTAGAGTCCAGCTCTAAGCATTTTTTTAATTGTTGGATGGCAGCACAAGTTGATTTCTCTTTGAAAATTTATTGGAGGCCAAGCAATGAGACGATTCGAAGCTTGGCTTGATAAATTCTTAGAAAATATTCAGTGCACAAGGCCTGAAACATAATTTTTAAAATCTTCATTTGATTCTTTTCACTTTTCTATTTCGATACTCCACTAAATGTAGCTACCACCATTTCTTAGTTGGGGGACCTAACCTTATACTTTTTGAGAAATAAAATTCTTGAACTTCAGCAGATGTCGATTTGTACTCCAATATCAGGGACATTAATTCACAGATAGCTCGTATTTTTAGTTTTTAAGTTTATTAGCATCTAATTTAGTTATGTCTCGGGGCCGATTTAGATTTTACGATTAAACTAATGTTGGATTATTCCGCATACTATTTTTTGGTTTTTAAATCTGTATTACAGGTTGCTGAAGGGAATAAGGCCGCCGGGCCCACCAGTAAACTTGGCGGTATTTGGTGAGGACGTTATTCTGTTAGAATAGATTTGCACAGATTTTAATAGTATAGGTATTAATAAATTATGTTTCTGCTACGTTACTGTTGTATTAGTGTGTGGAAAAGGGTGAGACAATGTGTTCAAAGAAAGTGAAAGAAAAACTCATTTGGCAGCTACAGATGGTATCTATTTTGAATGATATTTTACTAGTTTGTGTTTAGCATAACTAACTATTTTGTGAAAAATTATTTATAATTTGAGAACACATTCTCCTCTAAAAATCTATTCTTCCTTTTTCTATTCCATAAGCCTAGCACTTATCTTGTTCAATATAAATACAATAAGGTGACTAACCTGTTTTTTTTTTTTTAAGCAAAGGTGTACTTGTGAAATTTTATTGAATTTTGGATATAAGAATTGTGGAATTGAGAGGGAAGAAGAAATACACACACACAGCTCATGTTCCTTTACGCCATCATTTGGAAGCAATGAGTAATTCTCATATTTTAGATTTACATAAGTCGTGGTTATAAGGTTAAAAGTTTTTTGCTGTATGAATTTTATAATGATGATTTTGAATGTTTTCCTAATAATTTACACTTTAAGACAACCAATTTGCATTTGGTTTATTGAATTCAATCATTAGAACAGTAGATTGTTTCTTTATGATAACTGCTGTTTTTTACAGTTGCAAAGATCATCACCAATTGAAAATACCCTTTCATCAGGGACGTCATTTCAAGTTTTTCCGGGGGGGTGGGCGGCAAAAGGTGCTAACACAATGCAATTTCATCGGAAAACAGTAAAAACCACGCCCCTTTATATTTAAATACATTGACTTCTCAAAGCCGGGGGGGGGATTGACCCCCCCTGCCCCCCCTAAATGACGGGCCTGCCTTTCATATAGCAGAAGTGCCCATCATGAGGCGGGTGGGGGGGGGGGGGCGTCATGGTGCAAACTAGGTCAATCAGGTTTTTGGGAGGGGGTCTGATTTTAGAGGGGATTGGTCCTTGAACTCATTTGGAGTGAGGTTTTGTTCTTGGTGGAGGTACTCTGTAACATTTGGAAAGGATTAACCCCGTACCTGGGAGGAGGAGGAGGGGATGATCATCCCTGCATGTAGCAGCATTAACCCTTTATGCCCTGACGGGACTCAGAAGTTCCCCTGATATTAATTTAGCATTATGAATCCTATATGGCTGGAGTCATGCTCAAGCTTTAAAGTACCACTCTTTGTACTTCGCTAAGAGGCCTAATAGATAGTACCTGGAATAGGAAACAGTTTTCTTAGAGGCCCTAAGGCTTAGGGAGTCTTGGACCTGACTGATTTTCAAAATTTTTATTCTCGTTATATAAATGTTTTCTGATATATTTTTAACTAAAAAAACTAAAAAAATATGTAAAAATTCATTGCTAAATTAATTTGGGACATAAAGGGTTAAAGCTCACCCAATCGTAAATGTTTAAGGTTCATGGTGCACACTGTGCTATTGAAATCTGAAAGGGGAGTTATAACCGGTTTTAGTCTTTTTCTTGGTTTTAGTCTTTTTCTTTTGCGGAAATCCTTTGTTTTATTTTCATTATTATTATGCGTGCATAGGGGAAGCGGGATGCCATTGCTGTTAGGGACCATGGGCACCTCGATTACTGCTTTACTTTTTACTCTTTGATTATAGAGGGCTTACTCGAGCAAAGAAAGAGTTCTTTTTTTATTTCTATGGAAGTCATTGCAAAACTCATTGTTGAACCTTATTTATTACTAAAGTATTGATGAGAAGTTGATTGTGCTGCCATCTTCTAAAATATTTTGTTTCAAATCTTATGATAAGTGAAACCTTGGTATTATTTAGAGATGCGTAATGTTATCTTTCTTGCAATGCAGTGGACTAATTAAATCAATACTATTTCTTTCATTTCAAGAGCTTATCACTGTATCAAAACTTTGGATTTTAAAGTTTTTAAGTGTGAATTAATTTATTACTGCAACTTCATTGTTTTGCAAGTTAAATAACTTTTTTTTTCTCCAGTAATTTTCGATCATGAATTTGAATTTAATATCTAGTCTTATTATTTTCAATATAATTTTTCACTTATACCATCAAAAATAGCATGAGACTCTGTTAACATTTCCATCTGTTATTTATACATTTTGTGTCTGGTTCATTTGAAAAATGTGCTTTTGTGTGCATAGAAATGCAATGTTTTACTGTATATGTTTTTCATTATGTTGTATTTTTATGTTCTAATTGTATTCTTCAAGGATTTCAATGTACTTAATTCCTGTAAATGTGTCTAGAGCAATATTCAGAGCCGTGATGCAAAACTGATAAATGTTAAAAAAAGTTGCAGTAATATAATAAGTCAATGCGGTTCAGTCCAGTGGAAAACAAAACTATCAAGAAAGTTAATGTTTTTTATTTTTTTTATTTTATTAAAACATCTAAATTTTTTATGTTTCAGAATTTTATCAAAAAAGTATAGGATGAGTATTTTTTTTACTTTTCTCTTGTGCTTAACAACGAAGAATATAATTTTCTATGGAAGTTCACAAAAAAGAACTACTTTTGCTTTTGGGTGACTGACTATACAAATCTTCTAATGAGTGAAAATAATTTGTACCATGCTCATTTTTGAATGCTTATTTTGAAACATTTTACTTTGTTTGCTAGTAGTTTGCAAGTGTACATATTATGCATCAAATTGTATTATTTTAGGTGAACAGACAATATTACAAATGTTATTTTTCAAGATGATTAGTGGCTGTTAAGATGTCGTTCATCAATCAGAAAAACAAAAGTGTTTATTTATTTATTTTTTTGAATTTTTGTTTTGATTAAGATCTTTAAAATAAATAATAAATGTGATTAAAAGTAAATTTGTAGGGGGTGCGTCATAGACGGCTTGAACAAGGGGGCGACTGCCCCCTCACTTCCAAAGGTAAAGGAGCCTTACACTTTTCATGGTTAAAAAGTAATGATTGAGTGAAAAATTATTTTTTACTGACTGTTTTGATTTATTTCACCAAAATAAATGATAAAATTTTCAAAAACAAGCTGAAAATTCCAACTTTTCTCACGTTATTTCATAAGAATGGAACTTAGCATCGTAGAGGGGAAATCTATGTTAGCTAGTCTGGTTGATTTTTGAATTCAGATTCTGCATCTTTAGCTGTCATTTTAGTAATGATGTTAAAATACAATAATACAGCCAAATTTTACGAAAATGAAAAAGACACTTCAAAAGTTCTGCCTTCTACCTCCCCCCCCCAGCATTTCTTTTGACCCCCCCTTTTTTGGTACACCAGCCGCCTATGCGGTGGGTGGTGAATGTAGACATGCGTTTTAGGGTTACAAGAAAACCTCTTTTTAATGCTAAGAGCTTATGTATGTAAAAACATTTGACAAATGCAACTGTCTTTACGTGCATAAGTTCACATCTTCTGGGGACTAGAGAAGGGGCGCAGGCCCATTGTAATTATTTTTCTTGATTTTAAATCAATTTTCTGCTTTTTCACTGTGCTGTTTACAACTGTTTACTTTTTATCACATATTTCTCCATTTTTAAAATGGTAGGTGAAATATCATAATCTGCAGCCATTTTCACCAGATAAAATATTTTTAGGGTTCAGGCAATTATTACTTAGCCCATGAAAAAAGCTTAGCCTATTACTCAGTTAATTTAAATTTTCAATTAGTTATTTCATTATATTAATCACATAATTCAGGGGCGTAGGAATCGTGTGGGGGGGGGGGCTTTGACTCCCCCTAGAATATTTCAGACAGGCTCAGCTCCCCAGGTAAAATTTCCTCAGCACAACTTTTTATAACACATTTTTTACCTCAAACCTGTTTTCAAAAATGTGATCAAAAATCATCCAAAAGTACGTTGTTAAAGCTACAATTTTGAAAATTTGCCAGGGATAATTTTGATACCCCAGTTCCTGCCCCAAAAGTAACCAAAGCTTACCTACAATTTGCTTTTAAGACTTCTTTTTCAAAAAATTTCTATCCTCTAAAATCACCAAAAATCGTTTACAGTCATTTTTTTTAAATGTACCACTTGAAAATTTTTCTGGGAGAGGATTTTGAGACTCTTTTTTTTCTGAGCAAATATTAAATTCAAAACTAAATTCATATTAAAAATGCTAAAGAGTACTTAAACTTGTCATCTTTCTGACGAAAAAGATATTAGTAATGTTTTTAAATTCCTTTTATTTACAAGAAATGTTTAATTGAACATTTATGACTTTATAATTGATCTTGTATGAAAAGGTGAAAAAGTGCCCTCCCACACACACCAAGAAAGCACATTGATTCGTCACTGCTCCGGGCTCCCCCTGTGTTTACAAAGTTCCTATGCCTGTGACATAATTAAGAGGTTACATCCATGTTACATAAGCAAACCTAGAGGCCCCTTCCAGCTCAAATGCTACCGAGCTCCTCAAAAGGAGATTGCAACCCCTCTCAAATGCCTCCCCTCCTAAGAATTTCAACGTTATAGAGTGCGACATGGGTGTCCCTGGCAAACCTACTGCAGGAGGCATTTAAAAAGATTTTTACTATTTTTCATTAGAATTTCAAAGCTCATAACGACAATATCTCAAACAGGAGTTTTGGATTTAATGACTTTTGCCTCGACGTTGATAATATACATGGTGTGTGTTATCAATCGCTGGTTTAAAAATATTTTAATGAAAATGTATTAGCTGTTTTTATTGAAGTACACTTGCATAAATCTACAGTTCCAACATGCAGCAAATAGGTAATCATATCTAAAAAAATTAGACTTATTTTCAACACTATGAACAATTTTTCTCATTGTCATCTTATGGACTTAAATATGCTGGCCATTTGGTAATTGAAGCTGTAATAACTAGGGTGCTCTTTATGTGGGAATATTACTTAATCCTTTTTCACAATACGATAATTATTGTTGTGAAATCTAAAATAATTGCACATAGAAAAGAATTGCATCACAACAAAAAAGGTGTCATGAACTTATTTAATAATTTGTATATCACTTTGTCCACCAACTTTGTTAAGTTTAGTTGTGCCATTAATGTGCTTATATTGGTGTGGGGCATTGTACAAAATCTTTGAATCAAGTATTAATTTTTGTATACAGTATTTTTTTTTTCACTTCTGAAAGCATTGTAAACATTCCTAACAAAGACATGAAATGTGTATGAGTGGATGTTTGACTTATTTATTTTTAGTTATTTATAACTAACTTCCTATTTTACAGTGAAGTAGGAGAGGGGGGGGGGGCATAGTTGTGTACAATTAAGTTATCTTTTTTTTAATTGAATTGATTTTCTCGATTGAAAATGGAATCGTGATGGTATTTTTCATGCCCTTTTTCCACACTTGTATATACCCTTTAGTTACATAATTTGTTACTTCAGTTGAAGTAGCTGCTTAGAATTTATTAAAAAAAAATATTTTATGCAATTCGGTAATCCAGTGTTATTTTTTATCATGCATTTAACTTTATAATATGTGAGTTTTTGTGATATTAGTGAAGGATCCAAGTTTATGGTCTTTAACTTATATCTTACACTCACATTTAATTTTTAAAATTAAGATTATCGAAACCAATTTCTTTTTGATGTAATAATTTATTGATAACAATTTCTCACTTGATAATCAATCATTCTTTCATTCTAATCTTTATTTCAGAATAACTCGTGTAACATTTGTTTGGATGCTTAATGCAAATAACATGAGGAGTTTGTGATATAAATAACATACTATTAATATTAATACTCTTCTTTTGTGTCTCTTTTTAAGTTATTTTTTGTGAATTGCTTAGGTTGAAATAATTTTATAAACATTACTTGAAACTGCATTTTTGCATTGCAAATTGTTTGGTTTTTAATTCCTGTGTTTTGTTTTTAAAATGTATTATATAATTGCACTCTTAATACATATGCCTCTATAATGCTCAAAAATATTTTTCAATCAGTATTATCGGCAACAAGAAAAAATATTTTTCTGCACCATGCAACTTCTGTGCTCTGTACAAAAGTAACATTTCTTAAGAGCTAAAACTTTATTTAGTAATTTATTCGATTTGAAAACTTAAAACCATACAATAAGTAAAACCATGTATGTTTTTTGTGGTATTTGTTTCAGTTCTGACACAATTTTTGTGTTATTTATTTGTTAACGTTAATGATTTTGGTTATATGTACTTCAGGCCTGAGATTATCTCTGGCACAGCACTGATATTCCAAAATGTCATACATGAGTAATACAAGGGGTATTTTTTTTTTGTTGAGTACACTGTTATACCTGGAGTAATACTCGGGCGTGACATTTTGGAACATCAGTGCTGTGATTAAACTGTTTCATATATTATTTCTTCAATTTATAAAAACTTATGTTTTTACTAAGTATGTATCATTAACTATTGGATAATTATTCTTCCCTCTATTCAATATGAAAACTCGATTTTGTTGCTTGTTCGTGTGTGAAACAATCTACTTCATTAATGTCATATATGACTAATAAATAACTCAGCTGCAATGCAAATATAAATCACAAGAATTTCAAGTTTTTTAAAAAATATTTTTAGGTTTTTTCTAAAGAATGCTCTATAAAATACTAAAAACCAGAGTGGACCTATTGCTATTAGTAGGAATGTTATGATGCACTTATACATCAGATTATTTTCTGGGAGGAAGTTTTAGTTCAGACAAAGATCAAATTATTTTCTAGCTGTAAAGAATGGATGGTTGAATTTTTTAATGTATCTGACGGTTTCATCAAGTGAAAACTACAGTAATCCAAGTTTTATCGCAGAATTGAAGGGTTTGGAGGATGCAGGAGCTATGTTACATTTTTTGAAAATACGATCCAGACCAATGTAAGCAAGGGATACAGGTAAGCAAATATAACTTGGTACATAAAAAAAATAGATGTCATCAGACTAACTAGAACTTTGAACTTCATCTACTCTAAATTTGGGTTTTGTTACATAACCTGTTCATCTTCCAAGCCCTTCAATTGCTTATACTCTTTTAAATTGAAACCTAAGTATTGTGAAATACACTACTAAAAGACATATTCAACAGTTAATTATAAAATAAGAGAGCAGTGTCAGTCGATCTCGTTGTACTAACAATGAACGTTAAAAGTTCTACAATGCTTAAATAACATTTTAAAAAGAAAAATAGTACAATTTGATTTGTGATCTATCATAATTAAAAAAAAATATATATATATATTTTTGAAAAATTATCATTAACTGAATGAATATTTGTCTCTTTAAAACATGGAAAATTCAAATTCCCCATGATCTTCAAGTTTACATTTTTGGTAATGAAGTACCTTATGCTACGTTGCAATAAATCAAACTTATAGCAAACATTTTTAAAATTGTGTTTAATTTAACCTGGATGTTTAACCAACGCATGATTCAAGTATTTCTGCTGTGAATGTGATTTTTTCTTATACATGAAGCAAAGTATATCACCACTTGCCAACGCATAAAAAGGTAGAAAAATAAATAATGTTAAACTTTTGGTGTAGTGTTATTTTTTGTAAATTGAGATCAAGCGAATATCATTTAAAGAGAGCATCAAGGTACATATATTTATTTCAGGGGGAAAAAAAATTGTAACCAAATGAATAACAACAAAATTTAAAAATATATTTTATTTCTTGCAACTAATGGAGTATGTAAATTTCATTAAAAATTCCGAACAAATATAGAATTTCCCTGGTTTATCATTTGAAATAATATATAGCTGCAACAACAAAATTGATGCCATTAAAATTTCATAACTTTAGTAACAAAAGGCTTTTGAACATCGTAAGATCGTCCTTACTTAAAGAAAACATACATATTTTGAGAAGCCTATAATACTATATCATTATGTACACTTCTAACAGTATAAGTATTGCAATGTACAAAAGTAGCTTTTACCAGCTTCTATTTAAACAATACAAAATTTCAACATGAGCGCTAAATAACAGTAATTGCATAGATTCAAGCATGCTTATATTTTGCA
The DNA here is from genome assembly GCA_038373865.1 of Uloborus plumipes. NCBI lineage: Eukaryota > Metazoa > Arthropoda > Arachnida > Araneae > Uloboridae > Uloborus > Uloborus plumipes. The sequence goes on from JAXGGA010015582.1 coordinate 25,499, forward strand.
TGTTTCAAAGCACATTTTATTAAGCACATTAACAGAGTTGGAAGGCATATCATGATAAAATGTATATGTCAATTCTTAAATTTCAAATCAAATGAACAGGAACTAATACCAAGTTAACCTTAGTGTTCAATTATTGGAAAATGGAAGACATTCAAGATCAAAGTGTACATACTTTTAGTTCTTGCAACGGCTTTTGCGGTTTTGACAAGTAAAACAAATTCACTCAACGTTAACAGCAAATTTTTTTCATGTTTTAAATTAATTATGAAAAATACTACTCAATATACAGTTAAACTTCCATATGTCAAACTTTCAGCAAATCTTCAAGCTTATTACATAGAAAATTATATATTGAAAAGTCTTCATTTATTGCAATTTTTTTCAAAACATATTAGGAGATTTTATTTCACTTCAGACTTACCTTTGCAAACTTCTTAAGTAAGCTAGAGTTGAGGAATGGTCAGGTTGTGGTTTCTGTTCTAGAAATTATTGGCTCTCTCAATTACAGTCGGGAAAAAAGAAAATCTCTTTTCATTGCAGATATAGTTGATTTGATAAAGACTGCATAGCAGAAGCCACAAAAAGTGGCATATATACCACTCTGTAGTCCTCACCTCATGGGGGGGGGGGGGGGGACAGGATCAAGAAAAATAGCACTATGAGTTGCACAGAAAACATTTATAGTTTAATGCGGGGTGGGCACACCAAAGTGTATATACGCTACTGCGCAAAAACGACATTTATGATACATTCTGTGTTCCTGCGAGAGAGAGAGAGAGAGAGTTTAGTGTCTACTATTATAAAAAAAATTGGATTGCAAAATAAAGGAAAGTATTGAGCTTTCCAGAAAACTTTCAAAAACATGCAGTGTTTTCTTTCTTTCTTTTTTTTTTTTTATAAGATTGGCAGTAGTCAGTAAATGTTTCATATTCATTCATTTAAAGTATTAACTTTCATTTAATGCAATTTGCATATAAAGTAGAAGTAAAGTTTCATATGTGAAAATTAGTTTTAATTTTAATGTTAGGAGCAGTTACAATAAAAGTGGTATTTTTTCCATACATGAAACTTTTGCTGAAAATTTTATACATCGAAATATGGAGGTCTGACTGTATATATAAAAAGTAATAAAACTATTTATTATTTATTGACCAAAATTATTTTGAATATTTTAAAACAAATACTTATATTTCCTTAGAATAAGTAAACTATCTTCACTTATATCCATAATAATTAGGCCATCAATTTAATAGGTACCAAATACTTTTCAAGACCTTTAAATCAGTAGAAGATTAAGTATGAATACAAAAAAATAATTGCACAGTTGAAGCATATACACATTATGCTGTCTTGTATAGAATAAGTTGCTTGAAACTAAGCATGAATAAATTAACTGAAAAATATTTTACATAATAATAATGAATGGTTCCTTTTTCAATATATAATACACCAGATTTTACAATAAGTAGAAATGCAACATACATGAGTTTTCAACTCAACCATATTTTTACATATTTGATTCTAAATGCAATAACTTATTTGATGCAAAAATATGTAGGTTATACACACACGTTTAAAAATACTACATAAAAATGGTATAATTTAAAGACTGGGCTATTTGCATAGAAGAAAAATCACATATTATATACAGTTTTATGGAAGATTTGTAATAATTAATGAGTAAGCTGCCTTTATGATTTATATCACAAATAGAGAATTTGACACTTAAAAGATTTAAATATGTTAATGGAAGAAAATGAAGACCACTGAAACGTTTAAACATCCTTATTCAACTATTTATTTAAGCATTATCCTAAGTAGGCATTATTTCAAAACAGAGAAGGATATTACACTAGGTGGCCATAAGTATCCGGACACTTTCAAAAATTCACATTTTTACATATAGCTCGAAAAATAAGTGATCAATTTTTCTTTAACTTTAGTCATACAAAATGTAGGCTTCACCGAACATTTCCAAGTTGAAATTAAATTACCCTTGCATTTGAGGGACGATGAGAAGGGGGGTTGAAAGTAAAACCGCTTTTTGACCATAACTCTTCGAAAATAGCTCGGAATAAGCTATCAATTTCAGTAATTAATTAGCATACTATGTATAATTACTGTGCAAATTTTTATGAACGTACCACTCTTACTTCCGAAGATATGAAACATTTTTTAAAAAATGGCAATTTTATTTGAAGGGTTTTTGCTCATAACACACAGAGTTTTTGATCAAAACTTATCAAAACTTCAGGAAAAATGACAAAATACAAGAGAAAGAACATACTAAAACGGTAAATAAAAATATTAAAAGTCTTATGAGATATGAAAAAAGGAAATATTTTTTCACGGCGCATGCGCGAACGACAGAAAATTGTAACTACAAAAATATTGTACTCTGATTTATACTTCATCTTATAAAAAAAGTTTCAGTTGAATATCATGAAAATTGAAAAAGATATCAGCGATCTAGTGAGCTGTATTTCATTCATTCGCAGACAATACATAAAAAGTGAGGGTCTGTCCACAAAGAGCTATTTTTAAATTAAAGGTTATTGCGTCATCGTTCAAAACCAACGTTTCAGGGGGTGTCCGGATGTTTTTGGCCACCTAAGTATAAGGTCTTATTGGCAGAATAGGCGAAATGTGACTTCTATGCCGAATATAAATTTTCAAACTGTATACAATTTAACATTGAAGAAAATGCTCAATTGTCACCACACTATTTGTGGAGAACCCCTTGCCATTTATGTATTGTCTGCGAATGAATGAATTACAGCTCACTGGATCGCTGATATCTTTTTCAATTTTTACAATATTCAACTGAAACTTTTTTTATAAGATGCAGTATAAATCAGGCTACAATATTTTTGTAGTTATAAATTTCTGTCGTTCGCGCATGCGCCGTGAAAAATTATTTCTTTTTAACATTCATATCTCATCGGATTTTTAATATTTTTATTTACCGTTTTAGTATGTTCTTTCTATTGTATTTTGTCATTTTTCCTGAAGTTTTGATAAGGTTTGATAAAAAACTCTGCGTGTTATGAGCAAAAACCCTTCAAATAAAATTGCCATTTTTAAAAAAATGTTTCATATCTTCGGAAGTAAGAGTGGTACGTTCATAAAAATTTGTACAGTAATTATACATAGTATGCTAATTAATTACTGAAATTGATAGCTTATTCGGAGCTTTTTTCGAAGAGTTATGGTCAAAAAGCGGTTTTACTTTCAACCCCCCTTCTTTTCGTCCCCCAAATGCAAGGGTAATTTAATTTCAACTTGGAAATGTTCGGT